>CAJVPT010004040.1:0-14132 GCA_910592055.1 Acaulospora colombiana
TGATTGGGTATGACTTTCACAGGATAACCAGTAAAACCTGATCAGAAGGAAATTTTTGATTTTTGGCCCTTAAGTGGTATTGAACTACGGACCTTGTTATTGTGACCTGGGAGCACTACCACTGTACTATTGATCCACCTGTTTATAAAAATTTATTTGTTTTATAATACTTAACAAATTAAATTTATAAAAATTTATATATAAAAAATATATTTATATTATAATCAATAAAATTTTTTTATTTTAACTTCAATTTAATTTTTTTAATTATAAAAGTATTATATATTTATTTTATAATTATATAAATTTTAACTAAAAATAACAATTTGATTATAAATTATTATTAATCAAAAAATTTTATAATGACTCAAAACCTTCAATAATTATATATAGTATATGCAATATTTAATTGATATAATGAGTAAATAGTAATTATACATCACAGTAGTAACCTGTGGGTAATAATGTTAAAAGTTGGAAAGGTTTTCCCTCGAACTACTAACAGAGTGATAAATCCCTCCTGAAGTTTCACTTAGAGTTTTAGATAAATATAAAATTTTGACAAGTGAGTTAGTTAGAGATTTAGCTTTAGTGATATATACTGTATATAATATATAGCTTACAAATGTTTAATAAAGTACATATAACTAGCCTGACAGAGAGTTAAAAAAAAAAAAAAAAAGTAAATAGTAATTATACAGTATATCAATAATATAAATTATATATCAGTAAACTCTTTCTACTAATTCTCTAACCATATACAAAAAAGATATTCGCAAGAAATTTTATACTTTCTTGCTAATAAAGTCTTTATACTTTTATTAAAACAACTTAAAGCTTGTCTTCTCCTTTACTTGTTTATAAACTCCTTTGAATAAAAACTTGAGCCTCTAGTGATCTAAAAAGACTTAAGTATGCATTTACTCTACAAAGGCAAAAAGGTTTTGGGAAGTAAAAAGATTAACAAGTGAAGTGTTATCTTATAGAGCTGGAAGTGACAAGAAATAGAGGTTTTGTTAATAGGGGAAGGCTTATTTTCTACCTTCTTATATACTATTTTGTATCCTCTTAAAGTGTTTACTGTTTTTTATGGTTTTTGTGAAGGATTTTGTCTATTGCAGTTTGATCCTGAATTTTTGGTAGCATGATGTCACCTGGTATCTGATTGGTTGACACAAAACATATTAGTAGCTGAATATAACAAGCTTTTATTGGTCGCCTCACATGTTCTGATGACATCATTGGTAATAAAAAGAGAAATTAAGGATACAAACTCCTCCACTCCTCCAAATGAAGTTTAACTGAAGCAAAGAAATAATAAGGCTATTAGGATAGACACTAAATTCTCTAGGTGGTAAAAAGGTAATTATTTGTTCAAGCTGAGGCCTTTAACTTCTTATTATTTCGGTTAGGCAAAGTATGCAAAGAAGATTATTTCCTTATCCCAGTCAGGCTGTAAGATCAAAAAGCAGAGAAATGTAAAATATTACCCTTTTCTAGAATTGAGAATACATTTCTCAAATGTTGTATAATGATATCACAATTAAAATGAATACCAGTAAAATTTCTTTAACTAGGTATGGCTGCTAGAAGATATTGGAAGTTACTTAACAAGATTGAAAATTCACATAAGAACCTGAAGTCCACTATTAGTCATCTTTTTCTACATGGGTGGATACAAAATCAAGATCAAAAAATAGAAAACATTGAACAAGACACTGGATTCAAGTAGGTAATAAGTACCTTAAATGGTCATAAGAAAATAATCAAGAGTATAGATGGATAAGTTCCTCAGATGGTCAGGAAGAAGAAGGATATTCCAAAAGAATTGACTCCTAATGAAAAGAGGTTTCTAGTAAAGGTTCTTTAGAGAATATGAAGCATTTTAATTTTCTTTTTTTCTTTTCATTTTCATATAGTGCATTTGCATATTTTAAATATTCCTCTTTTTTTTATTTTCCTTTTCCCTTTTGTAGTTTCTCGAATTCAATTCTTTGGAGAATAATAAGCAATGACAATCTGCTAGCAATGATGGATAAGTTAGGAGGGTCTTTATCCAAAACTTAGTCCAGAGCGAAATATTGTTTCCAAGATTGCACTTAGAGATTCAAGCTCTTTTGAGAATTGAAAGCCATTGACAAGTGTATCAGTACAAGTCTTTTAGTTTAGTTATAATGCAATTGCCCTATATATCTCTATTAGTTTTCATATTGATGAATAAACACACAGTACTGACTTGACTACAGGTTTAAAAAAAAAGAAGTAAATAGTAATTATATATCAAAAAAAAAACTTTTTTTGTTAATTCTCAAAATTTTAGAAAATTTTCTTTTATAGTAATTTTCTAAAAAAAAAATCTTCTCACAAAAAACAATCCCAGGAAGAGATAACAATAGTAACAACTCTCCTCTTTATATTATACACCTGACTCCTAACAACAAGGAAGAAACAACACTAGTAAATAATAATATCCTTATATCCTTGTTTTGCTTAAGGAAGAAGAAAAAACAAGGACAAACTGCTTCACAATAGACTTCTTGAGATTCAATATCAACTTTACAGAGCTCTTAGTCAGGTCAGTATAGACTAACACCTTTCTAGGTACTAAGAGAGGTTACAGAAGCAATAATCCAAACTGATAAATCAGTTCAAAGTCAGGGTTTCAAAAATCTTGAAAGACATTCAGATCTCTTGAGTCAAACAGTAAAGATCAGCAGTAAATAATTACAATAACTGATCTATCAAACTCACGTTATATGCATATAAACACATAAAAGTGAATATAATCTAGTCATGACAAAATAACAACTAAAGATATGTCAACACATTACAAAGAAGTAATATATATCAATCAATCATATCAAGATCAATAAACAAATAATACACATATAGATAAATAGGATTTGCACTAAAACTAAAATATGTGAAGAAACAACATATTGATACAGATTATCCTATCATATAATCCAATATAGTATCTTATTTACAGATTAGCATGAAGAAAAATAACAAAATATCAAAACAACCTAATATATATAATAGTTTATCCACCTCACATGACAACATGACTCAAAAAGAGCAAAACATTATTAGAATTTTGAAAAGATGTAAGCAAGAAATATTTATAGTATTAGGAAATGTCACTATTAGCTATGATCCTCAACAAGAACTATGGGAAACAAAAATGTTACAACATAAGCTAGGACATATAACAGGAGACCAACTATATATCCCAGTAGGAGCAATTTACATGATCTCAATATTAGATAATATCTTAGTCACTCTATTAAATATAAACTCTGAAATCTTGGCAAAAAAACAGATGTTAAGAAAATATATTCTCACTCTGTGGAAAAAGGGACAAGGCAAGAAACAAGACCTTGAAACTCCTATGCTTGAAGAAAAAGTGTGTAACATCTTAATAAACAAGGTAGGAAATTATATCACAAGTTATGATGTGAAAGAATCCAGGAGAACAGATAACATTCTGATGGATATTCAACCAACTTCTATAGAAACTAAGGAAATCTAATCAATTAAAGAAATTGAAATGGAAGATCAAAATATATCAGAACTGATAGAAATAGAAGCAATTAAGGAAATAGTTCAAAAAACCTATATTATAGAACAAGTTAATTGGCAAGTCTATTGCTAGTAACCAAAAGCTCACATAACCTGCAGATAGAAGAGTCTGTCCTTCTATTATACACACAAAACAAAAATCAAGGTAGAGGTGTAAAAAGATTTAGGTGAGTCTCAAGGTAGTTTTCCCTAAAACTACTTATAACTTTACTATTATAACAATCTATCCAAAAGATTTGTCTTAAGATTTATCATTTTATTAAGTCATTGAAGGAAGTTACATTTATACATTTTTACACATAGGGCTATTACATAATTATTCTAGTATTATATCATGCATAAATTGCTTCGTGGTCAGCTAATTTCTATTACCTCAGCTTATAGTTTTTTTAGCCTTTTGATGTGAATGGATTGTTTGTACATTCTTTTATCTTATAAGAAGTATGGTGATATTTGACAATTGATTATTTCGCATAAGCTTTAGTCACATCATGATCATTGGTCACGTGACTATAGCGAAAATTCTGAACTTTGTTTGACTTCTTTGACCTTTAGTAATATACATAACAGAATATAAGGTTTCACAATTAATCCCTATTTCATCAAACAAACAAATATAATTAAATGGAAAGTGCTTCAAGCTACACTATCAGGAGACAACAAAGAAGAAGAAATCAAATATCTCAAAGGAACTCTAAGTATTCCCAAGAGACAAAATTCTTTCAAGACCAAGTTCATCAATGGCAAGCACTGAATCACTTTTGGTATTGATAAAGAGGAGGATGCAGCATGATGTTTAAAATCAATTAATAAAAAAGAAGAGGATAACTTCTCCATCAAGAGAATGGATCAAGATAAAAGTACACATTTAATCTTTCAAAAATATACTTTAAACAAAATATTCTTCAAGCCAAAAAGCTTTCCTTCAGCAAAAAACAGGTCAAAGTATATTATATTAATAGATACAGAACACAAATATAATAAACAATCAATCAAAAAGGTGATGGAAGAATATGAAGAAATAATTAATATTTATGAATATTGTATGGCTTTCATTAAAAAAGATTTAGAATCCATCTTTTCACACATTGTGAGCATGTCAAATTGGAACAACATTGGATACTCAAGATTAAAGTTAGTCAAGTAAGATCGATAATAGTTCAAAAAGAACTAAATAATCAAGAAATAATCCAAATACTTAAAGAATGAAAGCATTACTCCTTAAGACTGTATAAGGTGAAGAAAAAATCTATAGAACTAATATCTGAATCACTCAGTCAGATAAAAGCAAAAGCCTCTTACATACCAAGAAATAAGATTACTCTAACATTAGAAGATTATGCTGTAATATACTTTAAAAATAAGAAAGACTTGAAAGAGGTACTTCAGCAACAATTATAATTGAAAACCAAAGACTAGTATGGAGTGTAAAAAATCACTATCAACAACAATATAGAATGTTTACTGACTCAAACAACTTATATAAATTAAATATCCTAGATGACTCTACTAAAAAAGAAGAAAAGCAGAAATACAAGATTCATAGAAAGGAAACAGATGACCATACTGAAATGAAATACCAGAGTATGGCAACAATAGGTACTGGAAATAGTAGAAATTACCATATAAGAACTAACAGACATATATCAAGACCATATTCACCAGTCACTGATAGCAATAAGGAATCTTTAAGAATAAGAAGAAGTCATGTTTCATATAGAGAGATGCAAAGTCAAGGAGAAGAAGAAAACAGTGACATCAACACTAGTCAATAAGAGAGATAAACAACAAGATGCAAAACCAGAAGTCACTGATCAAATTCAAACCAGGAATCTGAAGTATTTCAATTATACATATTAATTGAAAAACTTGGCAAAAGGATCAACAAACTGGAAAAAAATTTACTTAGATGAAGGAACAACTGTTCTTAAAAAGAGCATCAGTTCAATCACAGAAGGATAAGGAATACCCACCCACTATTCCCAACATCCAAAAAACTAATAAGGGCAAAGCATAACAAGAGGAGCAAATTAGTATAAAGAATCTGTAATATAATCAAGACCTTGAGACTTTCCTCCAAATAGAAAAATACCAATAGAAAAAGAAAAACAAAAAGATATAGATATTGAAAAGAAAGCAATAAAAATTGGAATACACAATGTCAGAGATATTACTGATAAAACAAATCAACATAACCTTATAGAAGAAATACTAGAGCAAGGTATTGGAATTATGGGCCTATATGAAACAAAGCTAATCAAAGAAAAGGCAAAATGGGTCTTTCAAAATCAAGGGATGTATAAGTACTTTCACAATGCCAACAAAAATACCCCCTATGGTGCAGGAGTTAACTTCTTGGTAAGAAAGAATCTGAAAAAGAAAATAGCATTGGTAAAAGAGATGGAAGGATATATGATAGCAGTTAACATGCTCATAAGAAGAAATAAGATATGCATTATCCAAATTTATATCCTCTCTGATAAACAATAAAGTAATAGGGTACAAGAGAAAGTACAAAACTTTATCAAAGAAAAATATAAATAGAATTTTCATATAATAGTTATGGAAAACTTCAATTCTGCATATAATCCTGCAGAAGATAGAGCATTAACTTCTAGAGCAACATTCAAACCATCTTGGTATTCAGAAATCAAACTATTTAACTCTCTAGATAAATAGGATTTCATAGATATGCAAGCAATATAGGAAGGAAAGAACAAAACTTCAACAAGATGGGATACTACTAGTAGTAGTTGAATAGATTTTATATAGATATTACAGAGCCTCACAAAATTCCTAATATTACATTTTGACAATCAAAGTATAGAGAAAATAACAGGTAATGACCATACAATGCTTATAATAACATTACATGATAACAATCTATTTTCAAGAGATGGCATCAACCAATCCACTATAAAAAATGAAAGAAAAATTGATATTAAAGGATCAATAATAGAACAATGGCAAGCATTTAGAAAAAGTGTAAACTATAAGTTTTGAATAATGCTAGAGCCTTTGTTAAAAGAAGAGCCAGAAGAAAGTAGAAAAGAAACTTATGTAAACACAATATGGAGAATCTTCGAAGAACAAATATGTAAAGCAGCATATAATAAGCTGGTCAGTAAGAAGATATCCACTGCTCAAGAAAATCATTATAAGCAAGCCCCAGAATATATCAAATATAGATGAGCTCTTCAACTTAAAACACTTCTCAGAAAAGCACAAACCTCACAAGAACCAAACAAGCTACAGGCCCTTAGTATAGTGATTAAGAAACATAATATAGCATACATCCCCAATAACCAAATTGTATTCAATATAATATTTCAAATATACTATGGATACTTTTGAAAAAAAAAATAAGTGATGCAATAGAAGGCCTAAAGCTAATCTGCCAGAATACAGAAGCAAGATAGACAAAAAATACTATTAAAAAGGCTTTAGAACAAAGGTGTAATGATTTATGAAATAATCAAAGAAAAATGGTAAACTCTTTGACAAATAGGGAGCAATTAAAATAGTTTTGGACAGAGTTAAAGTCAAAAATGGGAAAAATGACTACATAACAATTAGAAAGGATGAAATAGAAAAAGAGATAAGACAATATCATCAAGAAGCATTCAGAACACAAAATATTGATTTTAACGGCCTAACAAAAGACTGGAAAGAAAAATACAGTCCCAGAAGCTATATTAAAAAAAATAGTATAAGGATTTTTTAAAGTTAATTTCTCAAAAAGAACCAAATGAAATACTTTGAGCACTCTTAAATAATAAAGCCTTAGGAAAATCACAAATTAGTTATAAAATATTAAAAAGATTAAACTTAGAAGAAAAATTTTATCTGAAAAAGATACTGAACTACTTTTTAAAATGGGAGATCACACCATATGGATAGAAGCAAAGTTATATTTATCTGATAGCAAAACCAAAGCCATGGGAGTGTGAACTCACCAATATAAGACTAATAGTATTGCTAAATGCTACATGAAAGTGTTTCACTAAAATTCTCACAAATAGATTAGAAAACATCTGTAAAAGCAATAATATCCTGAGAGGATCTAACTATATAGGATTACTAGTAGAAAGTATGGTCAAACCAATATAAATTCTTAACAATATCTGTAATGAAGCAAGAGAAAACAAAAAGGAGTTATAGATTTTTTTCCAAGATATGGCAAAAGCATATGATATGATCAGTCTAAATATGCTAATTAAGACTATGAAAAGAATCAGAATTCCAAAAGGTTTCATTCGAATTATAATGAGTCTATTCTACAATAGAGAGTTTAAGGTGATACAGTATATAAGAAAGATCTAATAGAAGCAATTATCGCAGGAGATGAAATAGATCAAGGAGAAACTATTTTATCTTTAATGTGGAGAATATTTTATGACTCTCTACTATGTAAGATCCAAAATAATGAAGCAAAAGGATATAAAATGTTAGTTACATGGAACCCAGATTTGAAAAGAAATAGTAATAAAAAGTTAGAGTCACAATATACAGCAATAGCCTTTATAGATAATACCACATGAATAGTTTAATCAAAGAAAGATATAGAAAGAATATTAAAGAAAAGAATATTTTATAAAGCAAATGACTCACAGATTAATAGTAATAAATCAGTTCTAGTTACTATTAACAACCCAAACTAGTATTCAGAAGAAGTTTAAGCAGGAGTCAATAAAGAAGTAGTGAGAGAATTGGATAGAACTGAACAAGCAAAATTCCTAGGAATTTGGATAGGCAACCAAAAAACTACTATTGAGCTCAAAGAACAGATGCTTAAGGAAATTAATGTGATTATCAGAGCTCTGAAAAATAAAAGGTTAATAGATAAACAAGTTTTTTACATTTTGAATAGAGTACTAATACCAAGAATCGAATTTAGAATGCAACACAATTTACTATCTTGGAAGATATGCAACACTTTAACAATGGTATACAAAAAACTGTTCAAAAATAAGGCCATATTATACAAATAAATACCCAATAGTGTAATACATCATTCCAAGATTCATAACTTAAAGAGTGTTTGGATATTATAGAAAGAAAGTCAGATAACAGAATTGTGCAATAGATTAAATGATCCAGGATCAGCTGGAATCACAACAATTATTAAACTCAAGCAAATACAAGTTAGATACTGGGAGTCTATCAACATGTTTACATGTAACTTGCTAAATAACATTTCAGGAAAGATAACTTTTCCCTGCAAGTACTGAAGCTGATTAAGGACTAGGCATAACCTTTCAAAGCTGAAAATAGAATGACATTTTCAAATGGAATCAAGGAAATAGTTCAATTAAAGAATACCTGCTAATAAAAGAGTACAAGAAAGCAATTCTATCACTCAGAAACAATAAACTAATATATATAGATCAGCTAGTTGTCCATAAAACAAGAGAACTATAAAACTGGTGAATACTCCAACTGCTACAGAAAACAAGCAAAGGACTTATTTCAGGATGGTATCTATCTATAACCAAGATAATATAAGAAAATAGATTAAAACAGATTATAGAATCCTGGAAAGAAGAATAAAAGAAATGGAGTTCAGAACATCCCATTCTCAATATCAACTTTGACAAATGATAGAAACTTTGGGTGGTTACAAGAAGCAAATTTTAACAGCAACAGATAATTTGAAGAAAATTGATTCTAGATAATACTTTACACAGTTAAAGATAGAGTACTTCAAATGTATCAGCCCTGTTAATAATTGAGAATTAAAGCTAACCTGGTATCAAGGTTGTACAGAAGATATAATAATAGAAAACTGATATATAATTGAAACAAATATAGAGAAAATACATATGGTCCTCTATCTCAATGCAAGAAAGTCTATCAGAAGATTTCAATTATTGGAAATTCCAAGTTCTAAAGAAGCATTGGAAGGTATAATAGATAGAACAATATATAGTAACCAAGTAACTACCTAAAATGAAAGAGTATTACAAGTGAAATAAAGGATTGGGAAACAAATATTATCAAAGATTATATTGAAGAAAGTACCTATTAATCCCATCTGATTGAAATACTCAATTGCAATAAGCAAAGAAAAGAACCAATAACATTCTATTCTGATAGGTTCCTCATAAACCACAAAAGTACAAATATGAGAATGGGATTAGTATGGATACAGATAAGAGAAACAAAAAGAGAAAGCAAGTTTCAAACTGGAGTAAAGGATTGGCCTTCATCTACTAGAGCAGAACTAGTAGCAATAATAACTATATTACTAGTAGCCCCAATAGATAGCAAGATCAAAATCTTTACAGATAGCCAAGCCTATATCTCAAAGTGAAAAACTATAGAAAAGGAGGATTTCAAAATGACTCACAAAAGATGGTTAAAAGAACAAAACTGGTCTCTGTGGGCACATATATTGAATCTCATAAAAAAAAAAAAGTTGAATCTCAAGCTTATCAAGGTTAAGGCATATTCCAATATCCAGTATAATGAAGAGGCAGATACTCTAGCCAAAGAAGCACTAAGATTTCCAGTAATAAAATAAAAAAAATTGGTTTCACCCAAAATGATTACAGAAATTAAATGACAGAATATAGTGCTAAATACTCCTATAAGACATGCTATTAAAAAATTAATAACAAAGTAACAGCCTACCAATGGACAACTCAAGGTAAAATTGAAAGGAGATGGGACTAGCAAATCCAAGACCATTACAGATATGCGTAGGACCTTGTATGAAAACATTTTAATAAAGGACACACATAGAACACCTCATTTAAAAACTTATGAAACAAAAGTTTTCTCACTAAATTAATCAATAATGAGTTATCAATACTTAATAAGCTGATTATAAGAAGACCAGATCTTTACAAGCAAGTGAAATGTATTATATGTGGCCAGGAAAAGAAAACAATAGAACACTTGTTAGAATGCCCAACTTACAAGACTCAGTGAAATGAGGTATAGCAAAAAAAAAATAGAAGAAGTCTTGAAAGGATTCAGAAAACTCTTAAAAAAAAGAAAAACTGAATCAGAAGAGAAAAAGTTAAGCTTGAGAATAAATGATAGGATAGAAATAGGAAAAATTAACAAACAGATAGCAAAACTGATAGAAAGAATCTCAGAAACCAGTTAGGACATACTTAACTTCTGTATGGGACTAATAGAGAAAAAACTAGTTATCAAAATAGCATATTTGACATGTCATGACAAGATAATTGGAAAAAAAGCAAGAAAATGGATAATGAAGATGCAAGAAAAAGTATGTAATCACTTCCAAAAGAAAATATGGAATGCAAAATGTAAAAAGGTGATTGAATGGAAACAAAAATCGGGAATTCACAAATACAACAAGATAAAAAGACCATTATATCCACAAAATCAGGAAAAAAAGAGCAAAATTACAGAAAGTCAATCCAGTGAAAAACTAATATATGAAGAAAAAAGAGTTGAAGACAAGAAGTTGGAAGAAATCCTATTAAATAGAGTGAAGTATGATATAAAGTGATTAGGGTTTTGATCTTTGTCAGAACTCAAAAGAGTAATTTGCAGTAGTGATTTGCAGGCAATGATGCTAAAAGTTGAAAGGGTTTTCACCTGAATCTCTAACAGAACAGTAAATCACATCCGAAGTTGTATTTAAAAAGGCAATACAACCCAAATAAATGAGTTAGTTAGAGATTTAGCTTTAGCATTTCATTTAATATATACAGCTTACAAATATTTAATAAAGCATACATAATTAACTTGACAAAGAATAAAAAATAAAAAAAGTAAATAGCAATTATATATTGATAAATCACTTTTGAAATTGTACTTAGAGTCCTAGATAAATATAAGACTTTGATGAGTGAGTTAGTTAGAGATTTAGCTTTAGCGATACATATAGAATGTATAGCTTATAATTGGTTAATAAAGTACATATAACTAGCCTGACAGAGGATTATTTAAAAAAAAAAAAAAGTAAATAGTAATTATATATATAACTAAATAGAAACTCTTTTTGCTAATTCTCATTTTTTCAAAAATTTCTTTTTTTAGTAATTTTTTTGAAAAAGTGAATCAGTTCAAACATATAAGGAAAAACAACATATCCTGTAAACTAAGATGCCAAGCACTTTCAATATACATATAACAAGTTATCCAAAAATATCAAGGAAAGAGATATATACTACTTTACTAATTTTCTTTTACTTCTTTTTCTTAAAAATTTTAGAAAAAAGAAAAGAGACCTGTAAAATGATTCACAATCAAAAAAAGGAAACCAATATCAACTTCATATAACTTATAGTCAGGTCCATGCAAGTTAATATCTTTCTTGATACTGTAAGAAACCCAAAAAGCAACTAAGCCCACTCGATAAATCAAGTTGCTCCAGTTACTCAAAGGCCTAGAAGAATATCAAAGCTCTTTAAAGACAAGATAGTCTAATGTACATATACACATAAACAATATACCTATTCCTTATTTTGTCATGTGAACATGAACATATAAAAACTAGACAAGCAAAACAAGTATATATGTAAAAGTAACAAGCAAAACACACACATACATGTATTACTTGTTATCTAAACAAGTTGATCGACACTCTATATAAATATAATAGCAACTCTCAAAAGTAGGATAGAATCATCAATATAAACAAATAAATATATCAAAACAATAAACAAGGTTTTTCTATATTACCTAATCGAAATACATAAATAGTAACAATCTCAAAAAGATTTATTTATGACCTAAAAATAAATAATTGATAAATACAAATAAGTATTCACATAATTTATCAATAGATTTGAGCCAGTAAATATGAATAGAGCACAATGTATATTACAAATAGTCAATAAGAGAGAAGAGGATATAGTAAATACCTTAATTAATCTCTCAAGAAAATATGATGAACACTCTACCCTATAGACTTCACAACAATTATTGCAACTAAGAAATAGTGAATCCAATGGACCAATAGCCTTATTACCAGATATATATATAATTTTAAATAGCATTATAGCTATAATATTGGAAGTTGATGTGACAACCTTTCATAAGAAAAGAATTTTAACTTAGCATATCACATATCTTTGGCAATAAGGTAAAAGAATAAAAGAAGATTTTTTACAATCCAATATCAAAGACAAGTTTATGGAAATTATCAAAAATCTATAACCCATATTAAATCAGAGTGACAATCAATAGAGATCTTGAACAAGTAGATAATAAATCAATAGTAGACAATGAAGTAACAATAATATATACATAGAAGACAAAGAGTTGGAATTACAGAAACTCCAAGAAACAGTCAAAAGACAATGTATTAGTGAACACAGCTCTTATGCTATTAAAATTTTTTTTTTTTTTTTTTTTTTTGCTGGCTTGGTCAAGTTTATTAGTAAAATTTAACATATAGATACATACGACCAGAGAAAAACTAATGAGAAGCTAGTAAACTAACGATAGATTGGAACCACTTCATGGCTAAGCTATCTCCAGACAGAAACCTAACGAGGGACCATTAGGGCAATAAAAAAATTCCATATAGGGGATTATTATGTGTAATGAATCTATGTCTACCACAGACCATTCGGTCTGTTGACTAATGTGTTCGATATCCTACTCTACCATCTATATCCAGAAAAGAAAGAAATAAAACCAAGACTATACAAGTTTAAACAGGAGTGAAGATTCTGCATTACAAAAAAAACACCGAATGGAGAAGGGGAAATGGTTTGATTATGGATGACTTGGAACCATGCTACTACTACCATATTGATACTGTGGGCTGGTTACTCTTCGAGGGCTTCATCAGTTCAAGGCGCAATGCCTGTTCCTTCACTGCTTTCAGTACCTCTATATTATGATCCTTATCTACCAGTTCTTGCCTTTTTCCTCTATACCCTATCCAATATGGGATCTTCTACAGATGTTCTTCTGGGTGATGATAAGTTGGGATTTCGGAGGGCTCTAGGACATAGGGGAAGGTGAATAGGCACTGGGATAATTAGGGACCTGTCATCCAACAATCTGTCCTTCTTTACCATTGCGATGACTTCAGCCTAGAAAGGAGAATCTTGGTACTTCCGGCATGTACCTTGTTGGACTTGATAAATATCATGCTGTTTTCCCCAAAGTACTACCATCTGTAGAGATTGAATTATTTGTCTAATGTTCCAGTATGGTGGATGCTCCACCACGGGTCGTCTGATTGCATGTTGGTGTTGTTGATTAGGTACGTACGATCCTAAGATCTCCCTGATCTCCCAATATTCATGCAAATAAAGAATAGGCGTGGCACTTTTAAGACATCGTCCTCATTCTATATTCCTTTGAGCCTGGTCTTCTTTCTTCTTTCTTGATAGAGAGAAGGGAAGGGTATGTTCTTTCTCTTTCGCTTAGCCAAAGATATAGGAGTAAACAGTGTTCATTATCCACCTGCACCAACACTATGACTTATGGTGAACCTTAGGTTCTTATAGAGCTGAGGAAATGCATTTGAATACGTGGAGTGACCAATAGGAGCTTGTTTATTTCTTTTTACTAATGTGAGCTCTGTCTGCCCAATCACGGTGTGAGAAACT
>CAJVPT010004041.1:0-14129 GCA_910592055.1 Acaulospora colombiana
TGTGAATCAGTTTACCAGTATCTTTTCTTTCTCCTAAAAATTTTAAGAAAAAGAAGTAAAAGAAAATTAGTAAAATAGTGTATACCTCTTTCCTTGATGTTTCTAAAGGGCTTGTTGTATGTGTGTTGCCAAAGCTTGGTAGCTTGATTTGAAAAATATGTTGTTTTTTCTTGTATGTTTGACCAGGTTTGCTTTTTCAAAAAAATTGCTAAAAAAGGAAATTTTTAGGAAAAAGGAGGATCAGGGAAAGAGTTTTTTTTTTATAAAATAATAATAAATATATATACTATATATATATATATATATATATATATATTTTTAATTGCTAACTTGATCAAGTTTATTAGCAAAGTTTTATTATATAGATATATTTGATTGAAAAATAAAACAAAGATAAGTTAGTAAACTAATGATAGATTAAGAAACCACCTTATAATTAGGCAATCTTTAGACAGAAAACTAATGAAAAAATCTATAATGTAATAAAAATTTTAAGGAAGGATTAATATATATATCAAATCTAATTATCTATTTTAATCCAATAAGAAATATATATTTATGTACTAATTTTCTTGAAAAGTTATTCACTGCTAAGAGAAATAATTAAAAACAATAGCTTTACAAGAATTAATAGAAGAAAGTATTCTACTCACATTTTAAAAGGACTTGATGAAAGAGGAAAAATAGTAATCTATTATAGAGTCAATACTTGAAACCATGCTACTTCTATTACTTTTATACTGTCAGCTAGATACTCTTTGAAAACTTTATTGATTAAGAATACATTATTTTTTTCTCTATTGCTTTCAGTACTTCTATGTTATAGTTCTTGTATCTTTCAGTTTTGATTCTATGTCTTATCTTACTTTACTTATGTTAGATTTTCTTTTTAATATTTCTTCAAGGAATCAAACAAGTCAAAGGGTTTTTGAATATATCTAGACTAGGATTAAAAAGAGTTAAAGAGGAAGGCTTATGGAAAAGGTGATATGAGGTATCAAATCTTTATTATTCAGTAAATTTGTTCTTATTTATTTATTGTAATAATTTATCTATAAAAAAAATATTGATCTTTTTGATATACACCTTTACTGATCTTGTTAAATGTTGCTTTTGAAATACTATTATTATGAAGAAGTTGATTCACTATATTACTTTATATTGACATTTCTTACTGGTGATTTTATTTTTGATTGGTATAAGTGATTTCAGAGAATTTCTCAATTTTTCAGTATTTCAGATTTGTATAAATAGATAGTATACTTTCAAGGCTTTGCCTTTATTTTATATCTTCTTGAGTATCTTGTTCTTCATTATTTTTTTGAGTGGCAATAAATAGTGTTTTTAAAGATTATTTTTTTTTTTGATATCCAATAATATATAATAAAGTAATGTCTAATCCAGATACATATATATGATCAATAGAAGCTTATTTATATTTTTAAATTCATATGTTTCATAGCAACCAATTAGTTTGATGAGAATTTGTACTATTTATAATTTAAGATCAAACTGAGGTAGACAAAATTTTCTAGAAAATCATAAAAAAGAAAGCTCTGAAAAAAAAAAAAATAACAGTAAAAAGGAAGAAAGATAAGTTTCTTTTATTGAATAGAGCCTCTTTAACTTTACCAAAAATAAAGAAGACCTTCAAGTACTCCACTATTGGTTCCTTTTTCTTTAAGAGCTTTCTTGCTATTAGCAATAAAGGTATTTTTTAATTTTTATTAACCCTTAGAAACCAAGTATATAATTAAAGAAAGTTATAAACAAGAAAAAAAGGAGTAAAAATGACTCTTGAAAATAAATTTTCAAGTTATTTTAAAAAAAAGTATAAAGATTTTATTAATATAGAAATATGTAAATATTTTTTTGTGAATAGTTAAAGGATCAATGAAAAGAATTATTTTTTGATCAATTTAAAAAAAAAAATATATAGTTATATACAGTTACTTCTAAAAGTTTGAGTCTACTTACTATGTTTTTATTATAAATTTCAACTTTAACAATTTTTAAATCCTTAATTATATAACCAAAAATTATAAAGTTTTGACTCGCATCAAAATTCTTAAAAATTTCCTTTTATGATAACAACCCAAAATATTGAAGAAAAATGCAACGCTTGCAAAGAGCCTCTATAACAAACATGTCAAGAAGGTTAACAAGGACAAAAGACCTAACAGTAAACTATATAGGAGAAAGAATCCTGACAGGTAATAGCAAGATTACAAAACCATTACTGAAATCCAAACTTGGAAACAAGTTTAACCCTCTCACCAGTACAAAGAAGAACTAGGCATCAACAGAAATGAAAAGAAAAACAAAAGTGGCAGAGACCAGCCAAGTTGACACCAAGAATCAGGAAGATATGGAGCTTGAAAATGAAGAACATAACAATAGGATTGATATCAAGAAAAACATCACGGAGCCCCCAGAATCATTAGAGGAAACAATCATGAACATCAGACTGATCTCTCCCATAACAGTAACCTCAACAGCTTCTGCAACAGGAGAAGAAGAAGAGAACCCAAAGAACCATAGTAACATTACCAATAACAATTTCAGCTATAACAGAAATTTAGCATCAACAACTGCAGAAATGGAACAAAGAAACCTTCAGGAAGAATATGATACACTTTGTCTGGGCAAGGCATTTATTGATCTAAAAAAAGTGTCTGGCTCCTCAACTGAGGAAAAAATTAACTATATCTGTAACAAGTTGGGGCATCTAGCATCCCTAAGACATGTATGCACAGAGTCTTGAATTGGTACACCAATGATTACAGCCATCTTTAACAATTATCATGAGACCACAATGGCATGTGAATCAAAGATCATCAACAATGAAAAAGCCAAATTTAGGTTTGTACCACAGATTGGCACATAGGAAAGCAAAGTCTGATCTATCAGGATCTGGGACATCCCTACACAGTACACAAAAAAGGAAATTGCCAGTTTATCAAGAACAGATTAGTAATCAAACATATCATACTATAACTAGCAGGGGTCATTCAATCTGGAACAGTACAATTCTGCATAAAAGAAGTCTTTGAAAAATATAGCCAAGCATGGGCCTTCTACAAGGATACCTTTTGTATGCACGTATATTCCACAGTCAGAATCCACATTACTAAAGAAAAGAGAAATCAGTACAGTGTTACCCTTGCCAACCTATCACAGGGGACCATGGCAAGAGACCTACAAACAATCATCGACCAGACACATGCCCAAGCTTGCTACCTCTCTCTCAACTACCTCAATCAAAACAAGAGGTTTGCCATCTTATACTACAGGAATACCCAAGAACTAGATGAAGCAAAAAACATCACACCTCAACTGGAAGACACAGTATTGAAATGGATAACAAAAACAACAAAACTCTGTTTTGGATGTGGAGCTCAAGAATATGATATCAGTATCTGCACCATAGAGAAAAAGGACTTAGTAAGGAAAGAAAGAACCCATAGACTAAGTCAGCCACGACTCATGCCTCAACAACAAAAAGAACCTTTTATAACAAGACAAGGTAATGGACCCAAAATGGCAAATGTAACAAATCCAAGATGAACATATGCCAGTATTGCAAGAGAATCCCCCATCCAACCCATACAAATAGAAATAATACTGGAAACCCTTAGACAACTCCAAGTGAACATGAATGCAATCAAGTATCAGGTCCATATGCTGAACAGAAGGATCACAGCAATCGAGACAGGACCCACTATAAAAGCAAAAGGTCTAGCCATTATAGACTCCTCCCCAAATAACAGCTCACCATTATCAACATTGAACTTCAGGATCCCATCATCAAAGGGGATAGACATCAGACAACAATAGGAGATAATTAATCAAAGAATCAGTCAAATGGAATCCATAATCGACTCCACCATGAAAAAAATGGTGGACTGTCTAGAATTACCCATCGAAGAAACAAACACAACAGAATCTATTCCTCAATTTATGTATAATAACTATGACTAACAACTAGACAGAAAACAACACTTGCAACAGGCAAGAAATCAAAGAAAATAAACCAACTAAAGAACAAAACTGGTGAAAAATGGGAACAATAAATGTAAGAAGAATTAACAATGAAACAGATAGAATAGCATTATTAGAATTCTGCCAAGAAACTCAAATCAACATCTTAGGAATAACAGAAACTGGCTAACAGAAAATCAGAAATAGCGGGACACAGAGAGTAGATATCAAATATGGATAACAAAATCAATAAATCAAAGTCATTGAGCAGGAGTAGCCATAGTAATGGAAAAGAAATGGTCCACACATATTTACAATACTGAAGAATGCAACAATCGTGGTCTTCTTCTTGACATGGCCTTTAAGGAAAAAATCTGATACAGATTAGTAACAATAATAACTCAGCAAATAAAAGTGGCAAACAGGACAAACTAAAACTTCAACAATGGTGCAAAGAAAAAATTAGCAAGGCGAAAGGAAAAAACATATTCTTAATACTGATAGAAAACTTCAATGAAGTAGCAAATGAGAGCCTGGACCATACAACTGAAAAAACAAGGAAAATCAAGCCATAACACATAATCAACACACTGACAGACTTTGATCTCATAGACACATTTAGGAACATTCATCCGCTAACAAAAAGCTTCACATATAACAGATCGAAATCAGAGTATAGGAGCAGACTAGACTATATCTGGACATCAAGACCCCTACTCCCCTTTATCATCAATGCATATCACACAGTGATAGAAACAGTTATCCAAAGTAATTATAAAATGATAGTGTTACATCTCAACACATCACACTTGACATGGTCCAAACTGGCAAATAGGAACAACATCTGGAAAAATAAGATCGATTGCATCAACTTCAACCCCAAGCAGTGGGCCAAATTTACAAGGAAAATGGAGAAAAGCATAAGAGAGTTTCCCAAGAAAAACTTAAAATCAGCAGACAAGATATGGCAGCATTTTAAGGAAGCAATATCGACAGTAGCAAAAACAACTCTAAGAAAAAGAAGAAACTGAAGAAACATCGGCACCATATACAATTCCAACTTCAAAAAACTGATGTGGAAACAGCTCAAACTAAACAGAATATACAGGTACTGCCAAGCATGGCTAGTAGAGCCAGGTGCCAAATCAGAAGCAGAAAAAACACTTATTGAGAAAAAAATCAAGCAAATCAACATATCATTTCAACTATTAACAATACCACCCCTCTTCCAGAAGGATACAACACTAAACATAGAAATGTTATATGAATAGCTGTTAGAAACCAAGGAAATCTGGAAAGCGGAAAACAAAATCACAAAGATCAAAGTAAAACAAGAAAAGAGGAAACTTATCCAGAAGAAAGTGGAACAAAGATACAAATATCTAAAAGAACAGCTGAGAAAGATGATTAATAGTATATTAGACAGACAACCAAAGGTAATCAATATACAAAGACTAATTGAAAGGACACAAGAGAATGAAGTAGAAGTTATAACAAATTTAGAGGTGATCAGAGGCAAGATCAAGAAACACTTTCAAAAATGGACCAGATCGAGACAAACACTAGATATCAAAGAATTCCCATACTGGAAGCAACAGTATGAATCCAAGCAAGCTATCAAGGAGTACTGGTTTAACAAAGTGACATCCAAAATTGATATATCAGAAATATATATATCCATCAAAAAGAAAAAAAACTCTAGTACCCCAGGCCTATCAGAAATATGCTACATGGCACTCAAAAACCTGGGGAAAACAGAGCTCAAGTTGATAAAGTACTCTTCAACACAATCTTTAACACAGGAAATACCTCGAAGAATTAGAGAAAAGGAAATGTATATCCAATCCCCAAACCTAAAGACTAGCTAAGTGATATAAACATAATATGGCCCATCACTCTATTAGAGATAACGAGAAAAGTATTTATAAGCCTTATATCAGAAAGAATAGCAGAAGTATGTAACAAACACAGAATACTATGCATCAATAATTGAGCAGGACTTTTAGGAAGAAGTACTCAAGAATCGATTCACATTCTGAACAATATTATGGAAGAAGCTAGAGAATTTAGAAAAGAGGCCTGGATCTTCAGCCAAGACATTATCAAAGCATTCGACTCAATCAACAGGAACATGATGATTTGGGCTCTCAGAAGAATCCGTATATTAGAAAAGATAATTGAAATTCTGAACAATATACTAGTGAACAGAAATAACAGGGTAATTATAGCACATGGTCTCACCGAAGAATACTCTATACAAGATGGAATCGATCAGAGTAATACTATCTCCCCATTATTATGGAGAATCTTTTATGACCCCCCTACTACAAGAAATTGAGAATAAACACATGGGCTATATCATGGGAACAGAAGTTTTGCTAGATCTTATATCACCAAACCAGGAGAAAATAGTCAGTATACAAGTAAAGCAGACACACATCACAGCAACTGCCTATATGGATAACACCACATGGTTTGTGAACAGCCAAGCTGGTATGCAAGACATCATAGATAAGGTAGCAGAATTCTTAAAGATCAATTATATACAAGTCAATAGTGAGAAGTCTTCATTGATCTGCCTTAATGCAAGTAAAGAACATAAAGAAAAAGAAATCAGAATAAGCAAAACACAGGTACTGCCATTACAAAGTAACGAAGCAACGAGGATTCTAGGAGTATAGATTTCAGAAGATGTAAAGAAAACATATCCGAAGAACATTATAAAAGGAAAGATTGAGACGACAACTAGAATCCTGATATGAAAAAAGATTACAGACAAATAAACAAGATATATTATCAACCATGCCTTCTTTCCAGCAATCGAATATTTTTTAAATGACATGGTCCTGTCAGAAGAAGAATGCAACAGACTGAACAGCAAGATAAATAAAGTTTTTAAATATAAAGCAGGATTGGTCACAACAATACTGAACTGTATTATTCACTGTGACTTTGGATATAAGCTCTTCAGCTTATGGGACAGACAGATTCATATGCACAGAAAAAACCTGCTCCATAGATTGAACAGTCACAACTTGGGAGGAAGAATAACCCAAATTAGACTACAGCAACTACAGAATGAATATTTATTCAATACATCTATTTTAATGAACAGATTGCCCTTTTGAACTTAAAGAAGAAAGAACCTGACAAATGACATATTAAACATGCTGAAATGCCAGAGAATCACACTAGCTCCAACTGAATACACATGGTTTGGGAAAGCTATTCTGAAGGAAGGAAAAGCTATCAAGGAGATGGTCACAGAGGAATGGTATCACAAGCACAGAAACTCTCTTAGATATAGGAAAATCTTATTCTTTGATCAACTCCTTAATGACAACAAAACGAGATTCCTTTCCTGGCAACAAGTACATGCCAGATTGAGGAAACAAGGTTGTACCCCCTCTGGTATAGAGAACTGAAAGAACTGTCAATCAAATTAGGAACCCTACAGGAAAGAGATACAGAAGAATCAATACTCATTAGAGAGAACAAGAATAACAATTCAAACTTTAACAATTTCCATTCCAACATACTGGTATATCTGCATCAACAATAGTCCACAATTAAATGGCTGGCAACCAAGAAGGGCACAGCAACAATAATAATGAAGGAAAAGAAGGTCATAAATAACCAGGCCATTCTAGCCACACATATGATTAGAAATGACAAGTCATCACTGATGTTTAAATGCAGAGGTTGTCCCTTTAATGACATAGAACTTAGAAAACAATATAAGGACCAACAGCAATGTATAATAATGCAACTACTCAGGAACTCAGTAAATATCATAGTTTCAAAGAGTACCAGGGAATGCATCACAAAAACACAGGAGATGGACACAAGTCAACCTAGAATGAATAGACTTCACTCATCTCCCCAAGGGATCGAACATGTACTTAGAAAGATCAATCACAAACAACCACCCAATACAACCTCATCAACCATATATTTGGATTTTGAATCAATCACAAGGAACATAATCCAAAAGAGATTAAAGGCTCCACTTAGAACAATAATGAGACTACAGCAGATCACACAGGAAATTGCCCCTAGAACAATCTACAAATATATATGGATGGTTCCTTCACCAGGCGATACATCAACAGCAGAATGAGAATAGGATGGGTAATCCAGACAGAGTCAGAAATGGATATCACTACCTTCCAAGCAGAAACCAGAGATACCCCATCATTAACCAGAGCCAAACTAACAGCAATATTAACAGCGATCAGTACAGTTGGTACAGAAAAGAAAATTAACATTATTACAGACAGTCAAAGCACAATTAATGGGATAAAAAAGCTATCCAAGATAGGTAATATTAGAAACAGAACAATGAGGAATCCAAACAGATGTTTGATCAATACAATCCTAGAGATTATATTTATGCAAAGAATTGAGGTCAAGTGAACAAAAATCAAAAGTCACTCAGATAACTGAGGAAACAAACTGGCAGACAAACTAGCAGCAACTATATTGGTAGACAAACCCAAGGACATAATTAGGGTTCACAAAATAAGCTCAACAAGTGACATGACATTACTTAAATGGGATTAAACCTTCATAGACCTTCCCTTCAGTACATTAGAGAAAACACTATTAAAAACCAAATGGACAAGCAAATGGAGAACACTGAGATGACGCAAGAATGGCTTACAAGCTCCAAGTCCAAGAAGATAGACTGGAATATAACACTACAAACACTATCACTATCCAAAATCACATCACCACAAACAGACCAGGAGGATTGTAAAAATAGATCCTTTAGATGGAAGACCTGGTTAAATGAACTCTCCACAATAGTGAATCTGCACACACAAAAACCACATCTTTATAAGAACCCAACCTGCATTATCTGCAAGAAACAAGAAGAAGAAGGTCTCTATCCTCTCATATGTGGACCTAACAAGACAAGACTTATGGAGAAGTACAATTTCTTTCTCACAGAAGAGTGTGCAGCCAGGGCTAACGGATCAAAGCAAGATGAACCAATTCACAAAAAATGAAAACATTCATTACAACCAATGACAAAAGCAAATGGAAAAAGAGGATCAAATAATATAGAATGGACAGATATCATCAAAGGGGCCATCACATACAAGATAAAGCAAACTGCAATTAAAATTACAGGCAATAAGGAAGCAACGATCACAGCCATAAAGACAGTAACAGTCCAGTTTTGACAAAAGAAAAAAGAAGTCTGGAAACTGAGATGCAACATAATGATAGAATGGGAAAAAACACAAGGGATCACTAAAAAGATGCAAAGGGAGTGAATGTAAAACAAACATTACCGAATGAGTAAAAACACCCAAAAAGAAGAAAGACTGCAAGATATTAATAGACAACTATATATAGAGCTAACTAACCATGCTATGAAAGAGACCCTGGGAAGTGGATACTTGATCAACACAATCTTTTTATTAAATTTCAGTATTAGTAGAGTTATAACATGCTAATATTCACCAATAGGCAAACTGCAGTAAGTCATAGGGTTCAATAAGATACTGAATCAGTAGTTTTTTTTCTATTATAAATGTATTTTCTCACAATTAAATTCGTGTATAAAAGATAGTACAAATGATTAAATAAAAACTATATGGCATAACTTCACCAGCTTTAAAAAAAAAAAAAAAACTAAAAATTATAAAATTTATATATATTTTAGTTTAATAATAGTTTTATTTATTATATTTTTTCAAAAATTTTTGATATGTAATTTTTAAAGTATTATTATTGTTAAAAATTTTTTTTCTTTATCAAATTTTTACTTTTGAAGGATTTTAATTGGCTGTTGTCATAAATCATATAATAATTAATAAAAAAATAAAGATATTTAGTAATAATAAACTTTAGAATATATTAATAAAAAATTTTTTAAAAAATAAAATAAGTATTAAGATATAATATATATTAATTTTATAATTTTTGACTGTATAGTTAATAATTTAAAAATTGTCAAAATTAAAATCTATAATAAAAACATAGTAAGTGAACTTAAACTTTTAAAAGCAACTATATATAGTTTTTTTTTTAATTATAGAAAAAAGAAGACATATGAATTAATAATATAGGAACTATGTTTTTAAGTTATTAACTACAATATATTGACTTAATATTTCATTTTTTTGCTATTCTGATTCTTCAGAAAACTTGTTGTTAATATATTCTATTAGGTCTAATTGTTTTACAAATTCAGTATTTTCTTTTTCGTGTTTCGACCTGCATACATAATTCTTTATTTTTTAAATAAATTGGTTGGTTAATAAAGATAAATTTTAATAATTTGGCAATAATTTAATTCCAATCTTTTTCAATATCCTTTCTGGTTCAAGTTTTGGATAGCAATTCAACTTCCAACATTGATATTCACGCAACTTTAGATACCAAAATTTTAGGCAATACAATAGATGGCCTTCTTTTAAGCAATTTGACAGTTATAGTAGGAATTGAAGATTTGACATTAGGTATTACTGAATAAACTATTGCCGCTTCTGATACAGTTGATACAAAGGAAGTTTGTAATGATAGGGAAGGTTGTGAAGGTTGCAAAGGTAAAGGCAACTGTTCTCTGTAAAAAGTATGTCCAGTTGATTTTTTTTGTTCAGATATTTTAGATAATGGAAAAAAATATTAAATTAAAGAGATATTTAAATAAAATTATTCATAATGTTTTAATACAATTCAGGGCTGCATATAATATTATACTATTATTTATTATATTATATTACAATTCAAAGTCACATACTATATTATACTATATATTATTTATCATATTACACTTGTATTATATTACAATTTAAAGCTATTTAATATATCAATCACAACTTTGTCACTTTATGTTACTATTTACCAATTTTAAAAATATCAAGAAAGTGTTTAATTTCAGTTTTACTAAATGAAAGTTTAAGAAAAAATCCTAAAAAAGCAAAAATTACCTGTAACTGTAGTAAATACAATAGATCACTTGTTGACACATGAACAGAATTTTCACATAGATATTGAAAAACAAAAGGTGAATATTCGACAAATAAAGAATTCATATTTTGGCACAGAACAAGAAATATTTCATAAAGTCGAATTATGTCATTAAGTAACAATCAACAAAATTTGAGATTGAATGATGCAAGTTCTAAAAATAATGAATCTGAAGTTGATGATAATGAAGAAATAGATGATATAATTGAAGATTATTCAACATCAAAATATGAATTTTCACCAAATTCTAACAAATTTTTGAATAGTTATTTTATGTAGATTTTGTTATAGATTATGAACTATAGAATTTAATTTAATTTATTGAATAGTGCAACAGATGCACTACTAAAATTTATAAAATTGGTGCTAATTGAAATTGGTAATAAAGAATTTGAGCTATTTTGTGGGTCTTTGTATAGTGTCAACAATAAACTTGGATTATCAGATTAGTTCATTAGTTTTGTGTCATGTCAAAGATGTCACAAATTGTATAGACAAAATGATGTTTTTGGTTTTCAAAAAAACAATTAGCTATTAGTTATGAAGTGTGTTTATATTAAATTTTTCAATTCAGCAATAAAACAAAGAAAAACTTGTGCTTCTCCACTATCTACATAATCAAAATTATTAAACAAAAATGTAATTAATTAGTTCAATTTAGTTTTTTCATATTCTATTATTTGATATCAATTGGCACAAATGTATCAAAATCTGAATTTTGAATCTAATCTTTGACATTGGATAGATCGATCAAGCATTGATAAACTTTTATGTAATATCAATAATAATGATATTTAGAAAACACTAGTCGAAATTATATCATTCAGTTGCTAAATTATTGCCAAATTTGATAAAAATTAATAATAAAAGGATTGACGAATTATTTATGATTGCTACCACTCAGTATTAAAAATATTAGCAAAAAATCAGCAAAAAATATTAGCATTCTATGAAAAAAAATTCGACACAAAATCTGGCAATATTGTGGCAAAAAATTTTTTTGTATACTAAAAAAAATTGATATTGCAACAAAAAATTCAGCAAAAAAATTGATATTGCAGCAAAAAATTTGATAAAAAAATTGATATTGTAGTAAAAAATTCAGTAAAAAAATTGATACTATGGCAAAAAATTTGACAAAAAAATTACTGTGACAAAAAATTTAACAAAAAAATTACTGCAGCAAAAAATTAAAATTTCAGGAAATTTATTAAAAAATTACAAATTCAATTAACTAAATTATTCATCATTTTCCTCTTTCTTTTCCTCCTTTTTCTCCTTTTCTACTTGCTTTTCTTTTCCTTTTAAAGATCTCGACTTGATTCTTTTAAAACTAGTCTTAATTGATTTTACCTTGTCAAATGTTTTCCGTGATTTTTTGCTTTTTTCTTCTAATCTAACTGTCCCCAAATTTTGCCCATTCATGCACTTTCCCCAGTTTGTTCCTCACTCTCTGAATATATTAATGATTTCATATATTTAGTAATTTTTCATCTTTTGAATTTAACTACTGATTTTTTTCCTTTTTTTGTCTTTTTTTCTTGTTCTCATTCTGAAATTTCTTTCAAATTGTATGTCCAATTCTACAAGCCTTCTAGTGGTGTCACATTATAGAAATATGAATCATCATGATATCATTTATGAGTCAACTAGAATACTTGAATTGATTTTGAATATTTATTCAAATATATCAACAAATCCTTTAACTATAAGAAGTAATTATGATTAATATTGTAATTATTTGACATATAATACTTTGCTGAAAAATACCTCTTTAGAATGCCAACTGTAATTTTATGTATTTATTCTTTTTTTAGTGAAGTTTCCTGGATCAGTATCACTTTCTTCAGATGAATATATCTTTGTTTCTTTAATTACATCAGTTAATTCATTCCAATATTTAGCAATTTTCTTTGACCTTCATTCAATAAGTAACTGTGTGCTTTTAATTCTTCATGCCCTTTAATTATTCATTAAAAATTAATACTTGAAGATAGTATAAATCAGAATATTATTAATCTTACTTCATTTAACCGGTTATTTGCATGTAAATGACAATTGTCTGCTTCTAGTTTTCCAGTTTCTGTCTTCTGATATCTTTCTCTCTAATGGTAATATAAAGTGTCTAATCATTCGTTTATTTGCTTTCGTAAGGGATTAAAATATGAGGCCATGGATTTTATTAATTAGGGTATCAACTTATGTAATATTTTTTTGTTTACATCACTTGAAAAAACTTTATCTATTCTCAGTTTATATTCGT
Organism: Acaulospora colombiana; assembly: GCA_910592055.1. NCBI lineage: Eukaryota > Fungi > Glomeromycota > Glomeromycetes > Diversisporales > Acaulosporaceae > Acaulospora > Acaulospora colombiana. Next base: position 13,229 of record CAJVPT010004041.1, read on the forward strand.
CAGGAATAGTTTTCATTAAGGCTTTCATTTCTGCTCTTGTTTCTTCTGGTTTTGGCTCATCTTCAGTAACCAGTTTTACTAGTTTTGCCTCTTTACTACTCCTCCTAGATTGAATTCTTTAATGCTTTTCTAAACTTGACAAACTTTCAGATTTTAATATATGACTGCTCTAAATTCTATAACAACTATAGAATCAAGTTTAGGTTTCACAGATTTGAACTGATCAATTTCCTTTTTTAAATCTTTTATTTTATTTTTTTTGCTGTTCTGATTCTTCGGAAAACTTGTCGTTAATATATTTCATAGATCTAATTGTTTTACAAATTTGATATTTCTCTTTCTAGTATTTCGACCTGCATATATAATTCTTTATTTTCTAAATAAATTGGTTTGTTAATAAAGGTAAATTTTAATAATTCGACAATAATTTAATTCTAACCTTTTTTAATATTCTCCTTAATTCAAGTTTCAAATAGCAATTCAACTTCTGGCATTGATATTCGTATAACTTCAGATGCCAATATTTTAGATAATACAATAGATGGCCTTCTACTAAGCAATTTGGTAGTCATAGTAGGGATTGAAGATTTGGCACCAGGTGTTACTAAATGAACTGTTGCCACTTTTGATACAATTGATGTGAAAAAAGTTTACGATAATAGGGAGGGTTGTAAAGGTTGCAAAAGAGTAGATGGCTGTTTTCTGTAAAAAGCATATCCAGTTGGTTTTTTTTGTTCAAACATTTTAGTTATTAGAATAAAATATTAAATTAAAGGAATATTTAAATAAAATTATTTATATTGTTTTAATACAATTCAAGGTTGTATACAATATTATACTATTATTCATTATATTATATTACAATTCAAAGTTATATACTATATTATACTATATATTATTC
>CAJVPT010004042.1:0-14129 GCA_910592055.1 Acaulospora colombiana
TGATTTAAAAATTATCAAAGTTGAAATTTATAATAAAAATATAGTAAGTGGACTCAAACTTTTGGAAGCAACCGTATATATAATCTGATTAGATATTTGTTAGATATTTGTTAAATTTGAATTAAATAAAAATTGATTCAATTATATTTAAATACAAATTATAAAAAAATTGATCTAATCAGATTTAGATTAATTCTATTTAAAATCAGATTCAATCTTATTTGTTATAATTATTAGATATAATTAAAAAGAATTTTATACAACTTATTATAGATTTTATATAATCTAAAGTCAAAGTATATTAAGTATATATAAAACATTAAACATATATAAATTACTGTATTTCTATAAATATTATAGAAAAACAATTGAAAAAAATTGAAAAATTAGAAATGTAATAGAAAATCTTCAAAAAATATAAAAAATCTTATTACTATAATCAATCAAGACAATCTCTTTATATAGTATTTGAAAGTATATTAATTAAAGATAAATATATAAAATCAATTAATTATTCTATAGATAGTTACTTTCTAGAAAACACAAGAAAAAAATTATTTTTTTTTGATTTTAACACTAATTAATCCTTCTTGGTATATTAGATTCCAATGGTGAATAGCAACAGATTGATTGGTAAGACTAATCCTCTTTAGATAGTTATGTTTGTAATATAAAAGATAATATAAATTGTAAGTGCATGTAATGTGTACATACAGTAACAAATCTTTTCTTGCAAATAAAGCATGGAAAAACCAATTCTTTAAAAAAAAGAAGAAATATGATATTACAGACATTTATTTAATGCTTCAATAAAGACAAACTAAATTATTTTAATAAAATTAAATTTATTGAATTTAAACTATTATTTATATATAAAATAAAAAAACGATAATTCAAATATTTATTGTAACCAATGGCGGTTGTTAATTTTCGAATTAGACATTTTAAATTATTCTATTTGTTACAGTGAGAAAACGAAAAGGATAAGGAAGAAATAGAATAAATCAATCCAGGTAGGAACTGTTTGATACACGACGCATATCAATTTTCGTGCAATCACAAAACTCGCTAGAAGATATCCCTATCTTAGCCTTGGAAATCCTTATTACAGTCAAAAAGAAAATGTTTGAAAAAAGATACGTTCAAAAAAAGTGCTGAAACCCTTTGAACAATATTATCGATATAAGTAATATGGTTCATGCTTAAATAAGTATAAATTATATGGATATACTGTATAATTTAATAGACGTCTAAAATTATCACGCGACATATAATTTCAAGGATAATCAAACTATAAGTAGTAATGAACGTGGAAAGTTGTTGCACGTCTGAAGATAATTTTCAATAGCCCGCAGGTGGGGGGGTTGAATAATTCGCCAATCCTGGAAGATTCGAGTCATCTGGTTCGATCATACTCGAATCATTTAGTTCGACTTGAAAGGAAATCGAATTATTCGACTTCGGGTAGGTTTTAAGGATAGTGTTGGAAAACTTTTCAACTTTATCCACATCCTGTCGACTCATCTCAATTATCGTCAAAAGCTTCTTAATGCCAACCTTTAACGAAACTTGACCTCGTAGAGTGTTGAGAACTCGCGATCGTTCATCGTCATTGAACAACTCCAACTCCTTAATCACGAGGTCAATAGAACCCAGATCGGTAATATTCGGAACATATATTTCCGAATTGAAGCAATCGGACATGCCCATTTCATCAATAACTGATTTTTCGTTGGTGGTGGATAGAATTAAAAGCCGACGATCCTTGAAGCCATCAAATATATATATATAGATATATAATTAAAATCGAGTACAAGGTATCTAATAAACGTTCACGTTAAACCAATCAATGTTACCTTTGGTGGTCGTTTCTTAAGCAAGACCAATAAAGTTTGTAAAATGACATTTGAAAATCGTGGACCAATAGGAACCCAATCTAAAAAAAAAAAAAATAGAACGTGACCAATTATTCATAAAAGGTATGCCAGATAACTCGTGCGCTTACCAAGTAATCTTTCGATGTTATCTACAACAATAACGCTCAAAGGTGATTTATAGGAATCATTGAACACCTTCAATAAAATATAAGAGGTTACACGAATTCAAACTGGTTCAAATGAATGAAAATGTGATAAGGGTGAAATGTAAACCTTGTTGATTGCGCTCATCTTTGATAGTTCAGAATATCCCACCATACTTTCTGGAGAAATCAACTTTATGAATGGGAATTCGGATGACATTGCCATGGTGGCTGCCAAAGCCGTCTTACCACTACCAGAAGGACCTTAAGTTATTAATTACCAAAGTTTTGTCATTAAGATCGAAAATGGACAAATCGAAAAAATGTAGAAATTATCCTTAGAATTGTACTTGAAAATTATCGTACCATGTAAGAGAACACTAACAAGCGGTGTTCGAGAGCTGTTCTTAACTTGATCTATGTACAATTGACCATCTGACAAAATTCTCTAAAAAAAAAAAAAAAAAAAAAAAAAAAATTCTTTTTGAATAATAATTTCGCGTGCAAGTTATTCCTTAAGCGAACAATTTCTAACCGACCTCAACAAATGGTGCAAATTTAATTATCGAGTTCTGCACGCATTGCTCCAATTCTTCCTCGCTAACACCATATGCAGGACGCACTTCTTCCAAGGCGGACAAAAAGTCATTCCGATTGACCTTCATATTTTCTACGTCCGGTGTTACGCCAGCAAGTGTCCCAACTTTGACATGCCTATTAAACGCAAATGAACTAGCGCTCTTAACGAGACCATTAATCTCTGCGCCACTAAAATTTTTAGTTAAACTGGAAAGTTCGTTGAGATCAACATCTGGATCCATTATGTCGTTTGTCCTCATCTAGATTGTGTTATTAAAAATATTTAATAATTATGTGATCACAATCGTCATAATAATTTCACGATCGTTATCACCTTTGCTGTATGAATTTTTAAAATTTGCAGTCTGCCATTCTCATCCGGTAATCCAATTTCCATATGCACCTCCAGTCGCCCTTTTAACTTACATTAATTATTATTACTGGATCGAACACTTAACATCTGATGTAAATATGCATAACTCACCAGGACGCAATAACGCTTCATCAATCATATCTAATCTATTTGTCATTCCAATAATAAGAATATTGTTCAATTGTTCCACTCCATCCATCTGAAAAAAAAAAAAAAAAATTATTTTTCGTATATAGCGGCGCGGTTTACTTTTTCTAAATCTTCGAATAATGATTTCATATCTCTAAACAGTAAACTGAAAACAAACCTTTGCCAGTAACTGATTAACAACACTGTCTCCCACACCAGTTCCATCATTTTTACTACCACGCTGTTTACATATGGCGTCCAGTTCGTCAAATATAATAATATGTAAACCAGAGTCTTCTCCTTTTTCCTTATACTCCTTTTCCGCCTCCGCAAACAGTTTCCGAATATTTTCCTCCGATTGACCAACATATTTATTTAAAATTTCCGGTCCATTCACTATTTTTGGCTCACGAGCGTTAAGCATCTTGCCAATCTGTCTCGCCATCAAAGTTTTTCCAGTTCCAGGAGGTCCAAAGAGAAGGATTCCTTGTGATAAAATCCTTTAATATTTTTTTCGGCATCCCACTTTCAAGATGACCATAAAGTGAATTTACCTTTAACATGCTGAATGCCAAGTTTTTCCACTAGACTGGGAGGAAATATTCTCGATGCGAATGCACGACGGAATATGGCGCTAAACTCATTGTCCAACCCACCAATTCCCATATCCTCAAACTTGAAATCAGGTTGAATGATGGCATTTTGAGATGTGCTAATATGAGTAAAATCGTTATGTGGAATCTTTATATGAAATCAGAATAATCGATTCTATTTTTGAAGATAACAACCTCCTAGTTGCACCTTGTAATATTATTGATGAAGCAGCAGCTTTTGACCAATGCATCACAGTTTGCTGCGTCAATATACCTCGGTTGCCAGCGCGTAAGCCTCCATCTTGAAAGACAAAGGAACTTAGTCAGGCTAAAAACAGAGTTGATTATTTCCTTAAAGGTAGATACCCAATTCGATTTTTTCCCCGTTTATTATTTTAGAAATGGTCAACTGATCTGCTACTTGCACACTTTTTATAACAACTTGGAGATTGACGCCATGGAAATCAAAGACAAGTTGCTGTCGAAAAGATTAATATGCACATATACATATTACAACGTATGTAGTAAGCCAGTGACTTAACAAATTCAATGACTCTTTCTTTTACCTGGCCCGTGCTTAAAATTTGATTGCTGAACAACTATAGTGGAATTATATCAATGATAGTTTTGTGAACTCACAAACATCCATTAAACTATTCCTTAATATTACCTGGCAATATATCATCGACATCTCCTCGGTGTCAAAATGTTCCTTTATTTCCATCGTCTTTCTTAGAAATCCCACCTCCACCTCCAATTTAACTATATAGATAAATGGACTCTCAGAAGATGGATCATATGGTGCAACTGAAACTTCCTGGTTTACGGAAAGGGACGCCCAACGACGGTGAGCATTGGAAGTTCCAATTTGATGGGGAGGTTGACTCTCGTCTTGCCTATGTTAACGTGAGCAAATTATTAAGTGCGCTAACCCTTCACATTAAGATAATATTCAATATGTACTTTATAGTAAATACGAAAGATCCGTCAACAATTACGTAGCGGACGTTTGGAGGAAAATCTCGCGGAGAAACGATCAGACAATTTGTCAATGCGAGAGCATCGCTGGGGCATTTGGAAACCTTCATTCGAAGTGATTGAGGAGCGGCTGGAACAGGTGATTGTCGGGTTGGTTGTATATTTGAGTAAGGGGATCGATAAGATTCCATTATGATTGGCAAATCACTTTGTTAGATCTTGTTGCTGATTTTATATGCCACAATTCGGGAGTTAAGCAGCCAAGTTTTTGGTTCCGGCTATTCGAACCATTTTTTTTTAATCTTTTTGTCACATGACATAATGCTGTGGAGCGAAAATAGGCAACAATCAGTTCGATATTGTTCGATCACGTGACACCGTGCACTTCTTTGCAATATATGTACTGTTTCTCGTGACTTTATTTAGAAATGTGCCGATCAGATTAAAAGATGAGCATTACCAAAATTACAATTCTCAGGCCAAAATAATAATTTATACAATGTTGACTTCCTCAACAACTGTGTACTGGTACAATATTATAGTATGACACATACTATTTCTAATCGAATTAATCGAATATCACAACCTCGGATCAAAAACAAATAATTCTTGATCCTTAGGAACTTCTATCGTGTTTCTTTTTTCTATACGCGGCAATTCTTTCTTTTAATTGAGTATCTAGAGTTTTGTGTGGAAATTACACCTCGTTTATGAGAATCCGGAGTTAGACTGACGAAAACCTAAATATACTCACTTGGTATTACTTGGTCTATTGATAGTGGCTTTCGATTGAACGGGTCCGTGGCATCGCTTAAGAGATGTGTTATTATGGTACTTCGATCAATGGTGACTTTTGATTCGGGTAAAATTACTGGATCTTCCATAATATTATACATGAGTGGATCTACGTAAATCAGGGACAAGTTAACAAGGTTAAACCGAGGCAATCGTGATACAGAGAGAGCAATCTATTTACCCAAAAATTCGTCAGGAACCTCGTCCAATTCTTCTTCATCGGCAACGGCTTTAACTTCCTCAACTTTGATGACAAATTTCTTTAATTCCTCGACATCCTTGTCTAGCTTCAATCCTCGAGCCAACAAAATTGACGCCGCCTTGGAGAAATGATCTTTGTTATAACTTCTACCGTCTTTTGCCACCGCATGCACAAACTCCTTGTGCTTGCCCAAGTTTAGATAAATGGATATTAATTGTGATAGCAATTCTCTAGGCTGAAACCGGTATTTCTCACGATTCTTGACCTTCAGTTCAGTGCATTTTGGACCTACTAAAGATACTAAATTGTAATCCAACATGGCTGCCAATCGATCAACAATTTGGGGTGTAAGGAATGGATCAACTACTTCAGATGTCATGTACTCTAACATGCATACTGTTTCATTCCCAAGTGCCATATATGATGTCGCTTGCCGTTCCAAAGATCGAAGTAGGCCTTCGCGCTCTTGCCGATATTGCTAGATAAATTTTTGGCGGTTTGAAAAAAATTTTCTATGAGGAAAGTGATTTAAACACAACGTACTGAAAAGGCTGAAGGACAAAGAAAAACCGACCGGTGTCTGATTATCCCATTGCACCCTGTTATCCATTTCAACTTGTATATTGTGGATTTCCGTTAATTTTGTTAAACTCTCATCCAACAAATATGTCGCGTCGTTCATGAGCAAATTGGCGAAACGAACAAAAGATTCCATCTTCCTATTGGTATATGTTGCTTTCCTGTTATCCCGACCATGATGAAACGCAAATGCAAACGCAAATAATAAACCTAAACTTACCGACTTTCTTCCTTCAGTTTCTCTTTGTGAGTATGATTGTTCCATATTGCTTTAAAGATTTGTGAAATGTTATAGCGGATATTAAATTTGTCGTAAAATTGTGTGTGCGCTCCGGTCTGCTCGACCTCTAGAAATATGAGGGCATGAAAAATATTCAATAAAATCGTAAAGTATCAATGCAAATGAAAAAATCGACTTACCAACGTAAAACGACATTAAGGATGACATCAGATGGTTTAATGAAATGGGATGAGTTGCCAAAATTGCGCCCATTCCACCTTCGTTTTCGCCGTACAAGGTATAATGAAACAAAATCTAATACGTAATGATGAATAAAACTTATTTTCCATTTTCTGCAAATGATATTTGACGGAATAATAATAATAATAATTTTTTCCTATTTACTTCCACCAACTTGGCCTTTAGGTATGGATTCTTGATGTAGGACGAAGAATTGAGGAACGTGATTATGAAGACGACCAACTCCTCACGTGAATTCATAAGAGAGACTTTAGGATTATACCTGAAAGGATTTGCCTTTATTAGATAATCAATTAATCAGTTCAAAGATGCATGTATCCTCATACCTTGCAATGAACAAGAAGAATTCCGTTATATCATCGACGATATACTCCGGCAACATCGTAAAAGCCTCTGGCGGCGTCTTCGGCAACGGCAATCTTTAGATATATGATATTTTAACGACATCTAATTGACAACCAATAAACGTGTAATAATATTGAGAGGCATACTGTATTTGTGGTGCAGGATGTTTTCCGATAGGATCGACGATTCGCAATATCCAATTGATAACCAAATTGTAAAATTGGAGCGAATGAGATAACGCCGTGTTGTCTAAAAGTTGCGAATCATAGGCTATCTTGTGTGAAGCTCCTTTATCGAGTTGTGTCTGGTAATAAAAGAATGATAAAGATCAGAACGCCAAGGTTGAAATTTAAAGATCAAGCATACATTTAACCATCAAGAGGGTACAAACTTTAATGCGCTTTAGTAGCTCCTCGTTTAATAAAGCGTTAGGGGTCTAGAAATCATAAATCGCGAAATATTAAATCGATGGATGTTTGAAATACGAACCAAATCTATTCTACTAGTGCGTCCTACCCCTGCCCAATTAGGTTGATCCGATCTCATTCGTTCATATTGTCTTTGAAGTTCCGATAGATCTTTGATCAAATTATTGTACTTTTCATAACAATGCAAAGGTCCATAATGATGCGCTGCTATTGTAAGGAAAAATATCTCCGATATGAAGTTGGGTGCTATCATTTATTAAGAAGTCGTTAGCATAAAGTCAAACCCCCTAATTCCCCTGCCTTTTGGGTTACCACTAACCGTCATTATTCCTGGTCGGCAATGCGCAATATTCATCATACTCTTGTTGGGTTGCTTTAATTTTTGTCTCTTGGCTAACATCAATTCTCTTGGACTTTCGAAAATAGTCGACGTCAATGCGATCAATCTTTAAAATCAATAAATAGTGAGAATTTGGTGTATTAACAATGAAAGATTTGATTATACTAGCGAATCACCTTGGAGCAATTGACATCCATGAAGGGATCCGCAAGGGTCAACAAAACGCTGGTCAAATTCATCAAGAACCCATCTGTCCCTACTTGCAGCGGCTCAACCTAAAGAGATTAGGATATGACATAAATACATGAACGAGCATTGCTGATTGGGATGTAAAAAGTGTCGTTATGCAATATTAACCTGTATTTGAGCTCTCTTCTCATTTAATTTTATGACCGTGGCAATGTAATCAAGCACACCTTCTCTAGCTGACGGAGAAGAACGGATGATATTATTAAATATTTTAAACATGGATTTCTATATTATGTAATGGAATTGATTAATTGCAACCTTTCTGAATACTGCCATTAATGAGAAAAATTCTCTGGACTAGTTACTTGAACTCCCTGAATAGCTCCCCTCAAACTTATAATCGCAGATTCTACGTCGGCTTGACGTCTTTGCTGAACGTTACCGAAATAACTTTCGGGAATAGCCGGCTACAATAAAAACACAGTTTAATTTTTGACTTTGGACATAATCGGCGCAAGAGTGAATGACTAAACTTAAAAAAAACCTCATCCATGGGAAAGGCCGAAATTCGACTGAATGGACCCAAAAAAGAAGCAACCTCGAATGCTCGGGGTGATAATCCGGGAGGATTCCAGCTTCTCAGGTTTGGTAACTAATCCAAGTTTTCGAATAACTAGAGTTAGTTTTGTCGTAATTTATGGACAATCCCAAATCATTTACCATAGAAGAGAATGTCTTGACTTCCGTCAATGTTAGTAATGCCTAATAAATTGAATTGTTTAGCAAACGCCGGAGACATCGCGAAATATCGCAAAATTAAATAAGTAAATTGATATAATACATCCAGCGGACGACGGAAATCTCCGCTCAATATTTTTTTTTCACGCATCTGAGCCGAAATTCCCATTAAGTAAGGCCCAAATACCTGAAGGAGAACGGTTACGATATAGCTTGATTTGCTTAGTTGATTAATGAACATTAATTAGCAGCGTATTCTTCCAACCTCTTCAAATCCTTCTTCGTCAACCCTTCCAATCAATCCCTGAATAAACTCCCAAGGTAATCCCTCGGGTGTGTCGACGTCGGCTAATAACCTCGGAACAAGCTGTTGAGGACCAAGCACGACAAAACTGAAGCAAACGGCATTTGTTAATTGAGTGGAACAAGCGAAATCTCTTCTCGAGGGAATTTAAAATTGAATAGAACCTTTTCGGTTGCGGAAACGAATCGGGATATTGGATAACCAATTGCGCATAGTTAATGATAAGACCTTTGAGTGTATCTATGACGTCGACCCGTTCGTTAAAAACCGATTTCTCGAAGGTCTATGTGTATTGTTTTTTAAGACACACATGCAAATTGGAATCGCAATGAATTTAGCATGATTTACCGTCAAATTACGTGCTATCAAGTCTTTCTTAATTTCAGCAGCTCTCTTCCAACAATCCAATAGATAGTCGAACGTTGGCAATTGAGGTAGTAAGACGTCGTCACTCATTTGATTAGGGTCCATCGACAGTCGAGCGACAAGAACACTATCGAGAATCGACTTTGTTAATTTGAACGATGACATTCCTTGCACCAGGGAAATTATTAAATTAGCGTTGTGAGAAATAAGCCAATGCACGTACGAAAGGAAGAAAGATTGTACCTGGATTCTCATCGCTCAACTCTTGAACAACGGAGTCGAGGTAGATCAATTGATTAGAACCTCTTTGAGCCGTTGATTTCTTTTACATCGCGTAATTTAGAAATGTAGAGAGAATAACGTTTATCCATTGCCTTTCTTTTTTTCTTTTTAATTAGATATGAACAAAGCTTACATCGAGAGTAACCAGAAGAACTTTGGATATAACCTCGTTCTGCCAATCTTCAAAAGATTTGACAGGCGGTTGGTGTTTGGGAGGAGTCGTTGGAGGTTTCTTCAAGGATATTAAATATTTTCAGAGTCTTCAATAGTTTCGGAGCAAACGATGTTTCCGGTCACAAGAATGAAGAACAGCGATAATACCTTTTCGGTCGGTTCCCGAACAATCTGTTGCTGAATTTTCTTTGGTGATACTTTGGACGTAGAACTTTCTTGCGCGACGACGACTGGGGCTCCAGTCCCAGTCGAGCTACTCACGTTTTGTTGTAATTTTGCTAAACGCTTTAGCCGGATCTGAAAAGGAACGTGAAATTTACAGTTAAGAGCAGTAAAAAATGCGTGATGCTGACTTGATCTTGGTGCATAGAAAAGTCCCAACCTTTTCTGCGTCCGTTAATGGCGACGCTTCTGGCGCATTTTCCTTCGGTCGAGATTCCATGTCTGTAATGCACTGCTAAAAGGACAACCTATTTTAATGCTTATAGCTGTGACTAGTGACTCGTGAAGCGTTATGTCATCACGTGCTATATTATCCCACAAATGATATTGCAATTTATTATATGGACATAGATATCAAAGAGTTCACAACTTTCGAAACTTTTCTAATGGCAGAAGACGAACTTAATGCGTTTTCATTATCATTTTTCCAAGATAAAGGAACGTGTGGTCGCACTTATTTTGCTTTAGAGAAGGATAATAATTCCGTATTATCTACTATGCTTATTAAAATTCTTTAATGTAAGCACGGTTCGTCTAAACGGAGACAATGCAACGAGTTTCTGTGGATGGACCAGTAACATTACTTTAAATAGCCAATAAAAGTTTAATTCCATGTGAAAAATTATATCAATCAACAATATTTTAATATACAGTACTATCGAAAAACCATTTGCATCATGTCTTCCGCGAAGAACGTCGCAACACAGACCATTCCAACTCACACGGTGGAACGTTCATCGACCATGTGTTTGACATCGAACTGTCTCAAAGCGGCCTACAAGATTACCGAGCAAACCCACTTTACGATGTTGAAGGTAACTTGTGTTCAGAATATTGAGTACAACGTTCAGTTGCCCCCAACCGTGGGGCAACTTGGCGAGGAAGACATGAAGAAAATGGACGTGTTACTTTCTGAAGGAAGACTTCTCGTCAATATATCCTTTACTCTGTATGCCTTCCGAGCAATGATGCGGGCCACGCGTTTACCCCCTTCCCCTTGACTCGGTCTTTTCCAAATACTTTGTAAATCGGATAGACGGCAAATTGTTCGGTCTTAACGCGAGCAAAGAGAATATAGTTCTAAGACGCCTTTGTCGACCCGAGGTACTTATTGAAGGACCATTAAGCGTGTATTGAACAAATGAAATGAAATGAGCGATATCTAAAGGATGTTATTTTATACTTCAAGGTTTGGAGACAGTTTGGATTTTCTCACATGGAGCCAGAAGTTAAATCGAAACATCGACAATTTAACAAGCGTAAGTTATGATTCGTATGCGAATTCACGTAAATTTATTATGACAATTGAGGCGTAGTTATTTGATTCTTTATCATAATAGGCTATTGGATCTATGCTTCGGGTAAACAATGCTCGCCACCATCATTCACCGAAGATTCGATCGTCCGGCAACCATTCGGGACATTAACACAGTTAACATTCATGCTGAATTGGATCACCAGTAACGATGATATCCTTTTTTCTTTTCGGTCAGTGACATTCAACATCGTGTGATCTACAGATGATTCCTTGACAAATTTGTATCACACACGTAGCATTACTGCGCCAGAGATTCGCGTGTAAACAGGAGAAAGCATTGTCGTCAGAAATCGCGGCAATCGACATGGTATTCTGCAGCTTAATGAAAAATCTACTGATTGATAGGTATCCGCTTGTATTTTCCCCTGGTTATTGCGATGTGAGTGATACGATTCAATGAATTTCATTATTTTTATCTTTAATTGATTGTTCGGTGTTTTGCTATTTAGAAACTTCAATCCATATCACAATATATTCCCGCCGTTTCCAAATCTTTGACTCGAATTATTCACAATAGCCCAAATGAAAACTTTCAATCAAGAATGACCGATCTCGTCCAAGTAAGTTGATGTTAATCTTGTGGGCGGGAACTTTTCTTAAAAATGTTGCCGGTTATTTGACTTCCACTTTCACCCCTTAAAATATATACAGAAAACACAAAATCGTACAAAATTATCGTTTCTACCACACATTTGCGATAATTTAAACACCGAGCTGACTCAGGAACTCTCCACAAATGTTCTCGCGAATGGACTATATCTTATCGCGAGGAACATCAAAGTGCCTAGCCATTCGTTCACAGAGGTGATAAATCATAAATCATATTAACTTGGAAATTTATCGAATATAGTGAAATATTAATTAAATTGTCATCAATTCATTAATTAGTCTTCGCTAAGCGATCAGGGGCTACCCGATGAACACCTCGCATCCAGGGAAGCAGCAGGGTCAGGGTTGATTCAAAGTCAATCATGCACACACGAAAACGAGGGCTCACAAGTAGAATGCGGCATTGATATTGTTGACGAGGATTATGAACAGTGTTTCGGAGAAATAAATCCTGATATTGACGACGAGGATCGTGGTTTGGAGGATGCCGAATTTGAATCGCTATTTAGTTCCGATGACGATTTTTGGCAAGATGAATATTCACCCCACCTTAATGGCACCGAGAGTCGAATGACGTTGAGACCACCTGAAATAAGCGTCAATGATACGGATTACCATAAAAATTCGGATTTCAGTGATACGTGTGTCGTCCCAGACGATGATGATGACGACTTGTTAGATTTTGATGCATTTGAGGATGATGTTCACTTTTGTCCTAATACGGCAGATTCTTGGAATTTGTTCGCGCCGGGGTGCCGTGAAGTGAACAATAATAATGTCGCGGTGAACTCCCATGTCCAGAATTTAACAAATGAACTAAATAACACAGAAATCGCAACACAACGTCAAGAGCTTCGTATGTTGAACAATTCAACAACTTTGACACTTTTGTGGAAAAATGATCCCGAAGACGAACTTTTTGATGCCATGTTTGAAGTATAAAAGAGAAAAATTGGAATTATCATTTGAGCAAGTATTATCCGAAACCACCGTAATTGCTTCGAGTTAAATTGAGATCATTCACCCCAACTTTTAATCTTATTTACAGACTAATTTCACGGAGTTGATCGTAACATATAAATATATTCGATCAAAAACTATTATCTCAGTTATACCACCCAGACGCTTTTTAATTCAATGGAACTGGTCATCTTGAATTTCATTGATCATCCTGCTTGCGGATGGAAAGCATGGTAGAGCATCGAATATCGACTCTGCCATCAACAATGCACCACTGCTTCAGACGGCGTTCAATATCAAGTCTAAATATATTACTTATCGCGTAACTAGATTGGCAATAGTGTAGGATAAATCCCGATGTCTAAGGTTAATCTAATTTCGTGACGAGAACTTGTTAGCCGAGGGTTAATAAGTGCGGAATAGAAAAGAACGTGATCGGATGAACGAATAACAAGTACTTTATTTCTCTGCGATGTAAAATTCATAAGCGAAAAATTTAGTCATCATCATAATCATAGTCATCATTATATTCGCTGCTCAAGAAAGGAAGGTGGAATAACCTAAGAATATCAGACGATTAATTAAGTTTATGAACAAGTAATGTGTCGTCAACATCCGAGATTAAAATGCAAACCCTCCCGGTCCGGAGTGCCTTGAAAAATAATCAAAGTCGATAGATACTGCTGCTGCCAAAATAACTGCTCGTTCATCCAATGTTAATGACATTCCCTCGGAATCCATCCCGATCACATATTGGCCGGTATCTGTAAAAATCTAAATAGTATCAAAAGCTAACAATTAAAGTTAACCAAAACAACTAGAGCTGACCCCGTACCAATGCTAACAACTTTACGCAGGTACATTACCTCTCTTGCAAAGCCTCCAAAGTTTCGGTTCACATTCCCAAAAACGTTTCCGCTTTCGTCCTCGATGTCAAAGTTCCACGCCCAGAATCCCGCGTCGATCCTTGCAAACTGCTTTTTTCTTTTCAATTTTCAATATTCGTTGTTAGTCTTTTGTCAAATAAGATACCAATCAGATGGTGAACAATGAAACCGACTTATTAAACAGATTGTATCTTCTGCGCCACAAATGCCATTGTTGTTGAACTTCACCAATCAATTT
>CAJVPT010004043.1:0-14125 GCA_910592055.1 Acaulospora colombiana
TAGTTAAACTGCTACTTTCATCGTATGCAATTTGTATGCTATCAAATGAGTTTTCAAATTCCATTTTTAAAAGAAATAAATTAGCAAAGCAAAGAATACGATGAAAGTAATTAAGCACCAAAACTAAAATATCATTAAAAATTATCAAGAAGAACAAAGGTGTGAATTTTTTTTAACTTGCCTTTTATATTTTTTTTAAAAAAAAAAAAAACTATTTTAATTTTCTAGATAGTTTGTTTAAATGAAATTAAATAATTATATAACAATTTATATGGACTAATAGACTGATGCATATCTAATTTGAATTATATTGGGTTTGATCTGAATCTAATTTGGATCCGATCGGATTTGATCCAAATCTGATTTGAATCAGATAATTTTGTAAATTTAAAATTCGATTTGATCCGAATCTGATCGGATTAAAAATTTTGAAATTTGATCTAACCCGATTCATATCTGATTCACGGATCGATCAGATTCGGATCAAAATTGTGAACACTAGTTACTACACAGAAAGAGATGTGTTGTGTCTTCAATTGTCCTGCATCTAGTGCATTTGTTATCTTTGTAAGTTGAAGGGAATCTGCTATATAGTTTATGCAGGGTTGGGAGCTCTTCATATCAAAAGTTGAATCCGAACTTATGCATTTGGTGGTCTTGACCTAATATATTGTATGCATTCCTTCTGGATGGATGTATAGTAGTGAAGATGTACTTCCAGTATATGTCTTTGAGATCTTCATCTGTAAAGCTGTTTCATGTTCTGCTAAGCAGTTTCCACTTTGTCAGTCTAATAGCCTTGTTGACCTGCTTTACTAAGTTCTTTTCTGGAATATCTACTATTGTTGTGTCCCATATTATTTCTATGAGGAGTGCCCCCTGGTGTTGTCCCTTTATGTTTATGATCTTCTGGTTGGGTTTCATATATTGTAATATGGGATCAATCCTAGCTAACTTGTCTGCTTCTTCATTGAGACAAATTCCAGAGTATACTTTTACTTTGTAAAGAGTTATGTGTAGGTTCTGTTGTTTTCTAATATAATTAAAGGTGTTTATTATTGCTTGGTTGGTTTCCTCTTTTTCTTGTGTCCCATGGGATCCATTATCTCTGTCAGGTTTTATTATTGCTGTTTGGCTGTCTGTGTACAGATGGGCTATAGTGTTCTTGTTGAGAGTGCTTATTGCTATTGTTATAGCTATTATTTCTGCTCTGGTTGAGGAGGTATGGAGTTGGGTTTGTCCTTGGAAGGGGTATACAGTTCCTGTTTCACCTTTAAAGATCCAGTCGAAGCCCATGTATGGCCTGTTACCATGATTTGATACTAAGCTGTCTATATAAATTGTGATCAGCCTCTGGTTCTTATTTGTTTTTGAATCATGCTCAAGGTGTCCAGTTCTGTCTTGTTAAGGATAAAGAACTTGCTGAGGTCTGTTACTTCCCAGTTGTTGTTGTTGATCTGAAGCTATATATATGGTTCCTCTATTTATAGGGTTTCCATCAGATTGTTTAGTTCTCTAGTAATAGACTTTGAAAATATTCTACAGCGTAGTGTAGTTATAGTCTTGTTCTTATCTTCCTTGATTGAGATGTTTGTTTGTTCTATTGAAATCTGGATTGTATATTGTTTTTTGGTTGAAAAGGTGCATAATCCTGATAGTGTATCCTTCCCTTTATCCAGATTGCATCCTTTGCATTTTTCTAGTGGTTATTAGTCTTCTGTTCTTGTGTAGTGTGTGATAACTACTGTATTGGGGCTAGAATTACGCTTCTTTTTACCTATAACTACTTTGTCTTGTTTTAGTGTAGCCCTTCAGTGTGGTCGGTGGGTGTTAGTCTTGGTTATTGGTCTTACTTGATCAAAGGTTGGATAGTTTTGTATTCCATTTTCCATTCAGTCTTGTACTCTGGCTGTGCCTGTAAGACTTGCTAAGATGTTTTCATACTATTTTGGGCTACCTCTTTCCTTGTTTTGTTTATGGCACTCAATTCTCTTCAATGTAGTGTCCTTGTACCTGTTAAATTAATTACTTGTCCAACGAACATTAGTTGTGTCTATGCAAAATATGTTTGTATTGGTTATACATGAATTCTGGTATTATCTCTTCAATTGTGTTATCTATCTTCTTTATTTTTTGAGAAATTATAAATCTGGGGTTAAGATGAAATTGGAATCTGTATTTCCTTAAGATTCACAGAGTATCATTACCTAGGTTTTGTCCTGCTTTAATGAAAGATTGGGTAAGGTGTGTTGTTACTATATTGATTGACCAGAACTAGTTTTGTAGATTTTGTAAACCCATTCTGGAGATTTGCCCAAGCATTCTCTTGTTTTCTATCCTCCCTATCCAGTTTCTTGCATACAGTTGCATTTGTCTGTCTCAGATATGATTTATGTTGTATTCAACATGGTTATATAGAAGAGTATTGGGAAAAGTCTGGGCTAGACCATACTTATGTTTATATCTTGTTACAATTTTTCCCATCAGATGGTTGCATGTGCTTCTTGATAATATTATGTTGTTCAGTAGGTATTCTATGCTTAGTATAAGTATGTAATTTATAATATATCTCATCTATTATCTGTGGTTGCCTTCCATCCTATCAGTTTGCATGTTTTTTTTACTTTTTCTGTGATAAGTTGCTTTTGGTAATCTTTCTTCCCTGAACTGTCTAACTAAATGCCCAGCATTCTTATTGGTGTGCTGATCTGCTTCCTTGGATGGTTCCTTCTTTGAGGGTTAAGCTATACTCGAAGTCTTCTGGCTGCCCATTGATAATAATCAGTTGTGATTTTGATGAATTAACATTGATGTCATTGATATTATAGAATTCTGTGACTATATCTAAAGTCTTTTGTATTTCTTTTGCATTGTTTGCTAATCAAATTATATTATCCATATATGCACTGGCCTTAATATTCAGATGTTTTTTTCTGTATGGCCCATCGATGTATTCTTTAAAACTGGTTAGGTATCTATATCCCCTACTTGATATTTAAATTTCTGCCAACAGGGGTTATAAAAAATGCACCACAGGAGAGGGGAGATCATGTCTCCTTGGTCGATGCTATCCAGTATATTGTAGCTTGGACTCAGGTCATGTGTAGTGATAACTTTGTTTTCTTTTTTCTTGAGGAGTGCATGTATGATGTTTATTGCTTTATGTGATACTTTGATGCATTTCATGGCATGTTCCGCATTCCTGTGTTGACTGAGTTATAAGCTTTTGCCATGTCCTGGCTTAGGATCCATAGTTTCTTCTTTTCTCTGCATGCTTGTTTTATGCAAAAGTTGATAATGTGTATGGAAGCTTGTATACGGCTACCGGGAAGTGCTGCCCAGTTTAGTTTGCTGAGTATACTATGTTCTTTGCAGATTTGTGCAAGGCAATCACTCAGGATCTTTGTGGTGATTTTCCTTTCTGTGATTAATAATGTGATTGATCTGGTAATGTTGATCCTGTTGTTCTAGTCTGTAGGCTTTAGTATGGGATATATGTGTCCTGTGCTCCATTCTCTCAGTGTTTCTCCTTGTATTAGGATTTTGTTGAAGAAATTTGTCAGCCAGTTTAGAGCTTTTGGTCCTAAATGTTTATATGCCAAGTATGATATATTGTCCAGACCTGGGCTAATTTGGAGCTTCTGTCTTTAATTATCTTTATTACTACTTGTGTAGTGACTTGCTCTGTTTGTTTGTCATATCAGCTGTCTAGAATCTCTTTTTTTGACACATATTGTCTTGACCATCTTGGAAAGTTTGTTATTGAAATGTTCTTCTTGCACTGGGTTCAAGTTGCAAAGTATTCTGAGGCTCTCCTTTTGATCTCTTCTGGATCTGTAATTATTTCTATGTGTTTGTCTTCTTCCGTAATAAGTTTGTCCATGACTATTGATCTGTTGGGTCTTTCTAGTATACTATTTATCATTATTTTCTTATTATCTTGAAGCCATTGATGTTTTTTTTCTATATGTTGTCGTATTTCCTTCTTCCGCTTGAAACTGGTTACTATTTTGACTGCTATCTTATATTGTATTATGTGTTCTCTATATGCTTTTTTCCAGTGGAGCTAATATCCATGTGAATGCTTCGCTTGTTATTTCTTTGGTTCTACAGCTAATTCTGGAAAGTTCTCCTTGATTTTGGGAAACTATTTCCTAATTAGTTGCTCAGTTTGCTCATTGGGGATATCTATATGCCTCTGTAGTATCTCTGTTAATCTCTAGATATTTATGATGTTTCTGTATATTGTTGGGACCTTTCCTATGTTTCTGTCTCTTTTTCGGGATTTTAGGTTCTTTATGTGGTTACTTGCAGCTAATAATATTGCCTATTTGAATCTGTGCCACAGGTTATCTATATCCTCTTGTTGTGAAGGGTTTCATCTCTATAGCTCCTATTTGATTGTGTTACTGAATTTCTCCTATTGTTTGCTGTCAGTTTTATGTCAGTTATAAAGGTGATTACACATGTGGATTTTCTGTATCTTTTGTCAGTCTATTTGCCATATCTCTATTCTGACAGTCATTATTCTATGGTTACTCTTATGCAGATGATCAGGGTGGTCTACTATCTGTGCATTTCTTGAGTGCCAGGTGCTCTGGGGTGATATCAAATTTGGTTAATTCTGCTATATACCCTCTTCTGTTGTTCCACAATATGTTATCTATAATTGATTGTGTAGTCTAAAGGTATCCTCAAAATTCTGTGCTATGAGTCATTCCAAGAGCTCAGATTCAGGTCTGTGATTGTTCATCTTTTTTGACTTGCAGTGTTTATCCGTGGCAGGGTTTGATATGAAATTGGTCCCCTCCTATGATTACATGCATTTCTGTCTTGATGCCTTGTGCAGTCCATTGTTGTATACAACATTCTATTCTTGTTCTATTCTCTTTGTTATTGTGTCTTGATGGTAGGTATATTCTCTTTACCCTTAGTCTATGTTTTCCTGGAAAAGCCATGTCTATCGCTATGGCCCTGTCTACTATCTCTTGTTTCCTGAATATTCTAACTGCGATGTCTTCATGTATCACTATACATACCCTATAGCCTATCTTCTGTTTGAGGTCTACTGATATTGCTAGCCGATATCTTTGTTGTTTTCAGTATTTGATTGCCTTTTCCATAGTTGTACTCATTTTGTTGAGTTGTTATTGATACACTTCTTGTGTTTTTTTGATATCCTGGATTATGGTACTAATATCTGTTGTTTGTTCTTCTCTGCTTTTGATAGTATTCTCTTCAAGTTCTTTTATCAGTTCATTGATGCTTTCGGGATATCTGTTGGTAAAGATGGGTTCCTAAAGGGGGAGGCAGGGACATAAGTCAAATGTCCCTCACTAGGAAACATTAAATTTTTTAAATTAATAACTATAAAAAAACTACTCACAATTGTTCTTTATTATCTAAATCATTGATTTATAACATTTCTTGACTTTTGTCTCTATTAAAGTGAAGAGCTATGAATTTTGTCCCTCAAAAAAGGACATAAGTGATCTGCAAAATTTTATATGCTAAATACTTTAGGGATCCATCATTACCTATTGGCACATTCTTGCTCTAGGTCATTGACTTTCTTATTTAGATCTTGAAAGGCCCTTTTCATTTCCTTAATGTTCTTTTGAATTGTGGCCAAGATTCTCCAGATATTTTTGTCATATTGATTGGTTTTGGGGTTCTGACCATACTTGTGAACATTTGCATAACTCTGGAGATTTTTGTTGGTTCTATAAGTCCTGTTACTCTAATTGAAATTTGTCTTCTCCCAACGTTAAGGAGGAAGTTTCAGGTTGTTGAACCTATTATTGTGTTGTCTTGGGGGAAGAGTCTTTGTTTGATCAGAGCATGTGTTGTAGTTGTGTTCAGGAGAGCCATAAATGTGGCACAGCTTGATTTCATGGCTAACCCATTGTGTTTAAGTTCCGTTGAACATTAGGACTGATGATTTAGCTTCTGCCAGTTCTTTTCTGGTTGGGAAGGTAAGAATAGCTAATCTTTTTGCCTGGCTATTGTTGTCCTAATGAATGTATACTGTTTTTGTTTTTGTACCAGTAACAATGACTGCTAGGTCTGTTGCTGTTACATTTGGTTAGAGTTGTGTGAGTGTAGCACTATAGTGCTCCTTTTGTTCTTTGATCTCATATGTTTTATAGAAGGGAATATCCTACATAAATAGAATCCTTTGATGAGAGTCCAGTCCTGACTAATTTCTATATAGTCTGATATGTTAGAGAAAGTGATGTTCACAGTTTGAAATGGACCTACTCTTCGTAAAGTTATATAATTGATGCTGATTTGTTCATTGAAAAATTCTACCAGGTCAGTTTTGATGAAATGAAAGGGGATGTTCTATACTCGGATGGTACATAAGTTGCTTTCTTGGGATCCTAATGGTGCGATTATTCTAAATTTAGTATTTTCATTATCTGTGATGTTGATCTCATATGCTCTTTGTACATCTTAATAGTTGTTGAAAATAGTAGTAATCTGAACCTTCCGATTTGATATTCGTATCTTACATATTTCAGGAAGGGGAGGTGTTCCATTTTTTACTTGATAAGATTTATTTTTTCCTCGGGAGTTTGTCCTGGTACTTATTTAGGGTTGATATAGGCCTTTCCAGGCATGAGTGTCTCTTGTTGCTGCTTTAAATCTGTTGAGTTGTTCTGCTTTCTGTTCGCTCCTTCTTGGTCTGTGTGACTGAAACCAGTCTGGTTGATTATGTTTGTCTGTTCTTTTCTTTGCTCTGATTTGGGTCACTTCTCTCTTCCAAGTCTTGAACTATAGTGGTGGAGCTTACTCTACTATTTGCAGGATCTTCTGACAATTTCATGATCTGTTTGTTCATTTCCTCCTCCTCTTTTATGATCTGTTCTTTCTCTTCTATCTCCATTTATTTTGGCTATTTGGTTATAATTTCTCATCCCTTTTTTTTATCTGATGTCTTTTTTGAGAATGCCATTCTGATTTCAAGAGGGGTATATCTAAGTTGGGAAGCCAGTGTTGTTGCTTTGGCTTTCAAGACTTTACTGTTGTTCTTATTGATCTTGTCGATGTTGTATTCCAGTGTTATTTGTCTTCCTAGACTTCTCATTTACCTGGTGGAGGCCATCTTGAGGTTGCTATTTTGTAGCTGAGGATGAGTTTTTGTATTTTTGTCTAATAAGGAAATTTTTTGCAGTTTGAGATTTTTCAAGAAAGAGTTTTTGTTTTAGTTATCAAATAGATTTCTCTCTCAACTTTATCAAATAAAAAAATATTTAAAATAATGAGACACTATTATAAAGTTGGGTTGATATGACAGGTATAACTAGAGAGTTATTTTTATTTTAAAATAACATATCTCTCTTGACATATTTGCTAGAGAGCTCTTAAAAATTGATAAATTTTTTTTTCTGATATATGAATTAGATTGATTTAAGTAAATACTTCCTAATAATGTTATTCAATAAATAAAATGATTAGAATATTATAACTTTCTAGAAATATTTTATTAGTAATCAATTTTTATATTGGCATGAAAATATTATATCTTTGAAAATATAATAAAACATGATTAAATCACTATTTCAAAAAAATATATATATTATATTCAATTTAAAAGACTCTTTTTATAGATTCTCTATTTATATATAAAAAAGATATTTGCAAGAATTTTTTTTTGTTAATGAATTCTTTATACTATCTTTAAATCAATTTGAAATTTTATTTTAAAGACATTTCTATATTTTTTTTCTTATTTATATTTTTAACAAATAAAAATTTAGTTTTCAGTAATCTAGAAAAATCAAGAAACATCTTTTCTATCTATAGCAAAAAGTTCTGTAAGAAAGAAAAATCAATAGTGTAATATTCAAAAGTTTTTTTTATATTGAAGTATATTTATAGAGATTTTTTACAATAGAAGATAACAAATATCAAGTTATATTTTTAAGATATTTGTCTACTATATTTTTTTTCTTATAGTTATCTAGATTTTTTTAATTTTTTGAAAAATTTTGTCTACTTCAGTTTGACCTTGAATTTTAAGTAACATAATCTATTGTAAAAGATAATCAATAAATTTTTTTTTTTAACTGGCACAACTTCTTTTTTTTTTTTTTTTTTTAATTTGCAATCATGCCACAATGGCATGTCTTTATTGAAAAATTGAAAATGAATTTACAATATTTTATAAACTTTCACAAAGTGACTAACTCATCTTCATACAAAAGTACTCTAAGTTGGATTTTGGGGACAATGATTCACTCCCCTAATAGATTGCAAATAACTTCTATCTACTAGGATTATTGCCAACAGTTTGTTATATTAATTGTCTGAAAACCAATAAATTGCTAAGTTAAAGGAGAAAAGGAAAAAAATGATTTGGAAAAGGGGACAATTCAAGGTCTATCAAAAAAATCCAAAAATAAAAATAATTTCTTCTCAAAAGGGATCTGCCTGATTGAAATAGTTTTCTTGCTTTACTTAAACCTCAAAAGAAATCTTCTTTTTTACTATCTGCGGCATCGGACAAGTCAATCCAACTAGTCTTTCATTTAAGTGAACACTGGATTGGGATATCTCAAGAAAAGCATTTAGACCTCAGCTTTTTTCCATTAAAGCTTTGTCACCACTTGAAGAACTTAAGTAAGAGATGTGAGTTTGCAATTCACATTACTCATCACTTGGTCTTTTGATATCATGGAAGTTTTCATTTAGGAATTTGAGCTTTTTGGGGGCAACCATTTCTAGAACCTTCTTTCTAATCACTAATTACATCATCGAAACACGTGATTGTGACCAATAGGAGCTTGTTTACATTCAGCTACTAATGTGTTTCGTGTCCACCAATCATATTTTGCAATAGATTGTATCACCTAAAATTCAGGATTAAATTGAGATAGGCAAAATTCACCAGAAAATCAAAAAAATTTTTTGGATGACTATAAGAGAGAAGAAACAGTGGGCAGACACTTTGAAATATGGCTTGATGTTTACTACCTTCCACTGTAAAAAACCTCTATAGACATGCTTCAATATTAAAGACTTCAAATACTACACTATTAGTTCTTCTTCCTTGCAGAACTTTTTTGCCATAGGTAGAGAAGGTGTTTCTCAACTTTTCTAGGTCACAGGAAGCCAAGTTTTTGTTTGAAAATGAATATAAACAAGAAAAAGGATTTTGAAGTCTTTCTTAAAGCAAAACTTTAAGTTAGTTTAAGAATAGTGTGAAGACTTTATTAGCAAAGAAATAAAAAATTTCTTGTGAACGTTTTTTTTGTATGTAGGCAGAGGATCAGCAAAAAGAGTTTTTAACTTTTTAACTGGCACAATCTCGTTTTATTATTTTTTCTAAATTACATATATAAAAAGTGGCTAGGATTATAGTACAGGGATATATATTTAGTAATAGTAAAATTCAATAAGCTGTTTGCTATCTCATGACCTGTTGCTCTTTTCTTGAAGAAAAGAAACTAATATATCAAAGTCATGTTAATTGTCATATAAAAAGATAAGAGAGAAAAAATATTTATTTAATATTTTATATATTTGTTTATGTATTTATTTACTATACTAATCAGATCTAGGAAGGATTGCTGTACTATAGCTGGATTTCCTTGCTTTTTGTACTTTCCTGTTCTGTTCTTTTTATTTTGATCATACATTTTCTCATACTTTAGCTTTCATATATCATATAGATATTCTTTCTATTCCTTTATCATGTTTGTAATAGACTTGAACTTGATCTTCTTATCTATTAGTATTGTGTTAAGTGCTTCTAATATTTCTTTCAGAATTGTTCCTTTATAAGGAGCTTGAGCTTCTTGAAATTGTTCAACTAGATCTATCTGTATATGATGTCCTTGAAGTTTTTCTTATATTTTTTCTTGACCTGTAGAGAAATATTTTTAATTAGAATCTTATGGAAGTTTTTCTTTAATGTTTCTGTGTTGTTGCCACATATAAAAGAATGTATTGTATCTTCAAATATTACATATTTAGTGTATTTGTTATTCTTATAGATTGAGGAGAATCAACTGTGCAGTTTGTGTAGAGTCAGGAGTTCTTCATACCAGAAGTTGAAGCCAAACTTGTATATATAATGATCCTGATCTGATGTGTTGTGTATATTCTTTTTGGATGGATGTATAATATCAAATATATGCTACTTCATGGGCTTAATTTGTAATTTTTATTAATTAAAACTATTATGTTATTACAATAAGTAGTTATACATATATATTATAGTAAATTATATCTATATGGATAGCTATATATATATTTAAACTAATGTTATATATAAATATACCAGCCCACCATAAGCTAGAAGCCCATGTAATTCTATTTTAATTATTTCTAGAACAATTTTTTATTAAGAGTATTCTAGTTATTAGGCTATCAAATTCAGTATTTTGAATTTCAGTTTTTGATCCTTTGAAGTAGTTCATAGATTTTTTCTTTCACCAAGACCTCCCAATAATCAAGTCTGTGAAAATAGTACAGTCATATGCATAAGAACTGGAACTGGCTTATTTTGGAAGGGTTCTTGTTTTTACATATGAGTTCTATATTAAGCCATTTTATATCCTTGAACAAATTATATTCTTGTTTTGATTCTGAGAGACATGTTACCAGTTTGGAGATCTACTCTTTTTGTTACTATTTCTAGTAATGCAGTTGTATTAGTAATAATTATATCCAATTTAGATTACAATCTAATTATAATCTAGATATAAATTAAATATTATATTTAAAAATATCGATTAGTTTATAGTTATATTAATGGATGGATTTAGTTCTTTATGAAATGGTTTTGTATTTGGATGGAATTGAAACCAGATCTTATAATCTGACCTATGGAATGCTAACCATTGCACTATTGATTCATAGGTCCAATAATCAATAAATATGAAACATATTAGTAGCTAAATATAAATAAGTATCTACTAATCCTCTTATATATTCTGATGAATCATTAATAATAAGAAGAATTAATTAATATCTTGTTTTCACCTACTTTTCTAATTGAATTATATCAGGAAATTTTTTTGGCAAAGATCTTCAAAGATTTTCAGGCATAAAACTCCAAAGATATTTTATCATCATTAGAAGTTTCTGAAGTGTAAATTTATATATAGAACTCCAGAGATTTTTGAAATTTTTAATAAAATAATTTCATATTATTATTAAAATATTTATTTTTAAAAATTTATTTATTAAAAATTACTTCTTTACATATTTTTATTAATAATTTACATTTATATTACTTATTGCCGAAGTATATCTTTCTATTTCTATATTTTTCAGTTACAATTCTGGATCATTTTCATCATTTTCTACTTCCTTCGAAGTATTTTGAATTTTAATATCTTCCTGCTTATACATTTCTTGATCTTTATCACTTGAATTGCCTTTTGTAAATCTGATTTTCTTTTTAATTTTTTTCTAAAATATATTATTAGTAAACAAATAACTTTATAATACTTCAAATAATTTTAAAACTTAACTTATTTTTTTCTATTTTGCTTTTAATTAATACTTTATTAATTAAAATACTTTCATTAATCAGATTTATAATCATTTGGCATATTACAATAGCAAATGCAACTTGTTTTTTAGAGGCATTCCCTTTTGGTCAAACTTTTTTGAAAATGCATATAATTATATTTTGATTTTCTCCCCTAGGACAGACATGAAGATTTTCAAAGCACTCCCAGGTTTTTCATGATATTTTTTAGGCCGTAATTTTGATAGTGTTGTATTTGTATTGATTGTATTCAGGAAGTTTTTACCAAAGACTGAAAACATGACATCCCAGATTTTTGAAGCCATAGTTCCTCAAAGTGATCTATGTTGTCTCACAAGTTATTAAATAAAAAATATTGTTAATAAATTTATTTATATTATTAATAATTGCAATAATTATCACTTGATAAATATGCTTTTCATAATATGTTTTTCAACATTTTCTTGTGAGATCTTTGAAGAACTCTAAATGTTTTTGCTAAAAATATTTCTTTATATGCCAACAAAAATTTTCAGGATCTTCATATATTTTTTCAAAAAAGACTTCTTTTGTGATATTCTTAACTGCACTCTATTATAAAATTCAAAATGTTATTGAAGTTCTTTGAAGATTGAAAAATTAAATCTTATCTTGATAAAATCTTGTTCAGTGATTAAATATTGACTCATATGAATTTTGTTTTCTAGATGAGTAATCTTATCCTCGATAGCTTTTTGACATTCTAATAACTGATCTATTTTTTATAAAGACTTTCATGGGACTTCAAAAGTCTCTCAATTACTATATTAGAAACTAAATATACAAATTAGTATTTATTTAAATAGTTATATCTTTTTTAATATACTTAAAGATTTTTCGAATAACCTTCTAGTAAGTGAAGATTCTAAAATATAACTGGGAGATCTTATTTGCTTTTGGAGTGTCTCTGTTTCCATTTTAGCTTAAGGTATTGGTCTTTGACCCAGAGTATTGACAGTACTCTTGGACTTTTTGGAGAACTTCAAAGTACCCTTTTCACAGAGCTTAAACCTGAAATTATTTATTGAAATATGTTATATATTTCTTTTCATTTATTTGACATTAATAAAAAAGTAATGACTTTAGAGACCTTATATAACACAAATCCCAAGAAGTTATGGCATATTATAACTGCATACTTCTCTTTATTACCTTTTAAAAATTACTTCATAGTTTTAAAATAAAATAATATTGAAATTATACTAACAAAATTATGATAACTTATAAATTAAATTTTTGATTGACTAAATTAATCAGTATTTTATTAGTTAATTTTATTTTAATATACTGTACATATTATTATTTTAAATATTTTCAAAATTTTTTGAAATAAAAAAATTTTGAAGTTTTTTATTATTAAAATTAATGAAATTATTTTTGTTTTACAAATTTTTGAAAAATTTTAAAGTTTTTCAAAGAATTTTTTGAAAATTTCCTGATGTAATCTATAGATCAAGTTCTATAAGATTAATAAGATATGAGTAAAAAGTTCTTAGATAGTAAAAATTATTATTTATTCAAGCTGAAATCTTTTTCTCTTATTATTCTAATTAGATAAAGTTTAAAATCAAGATCTTTTTCTTATTTTGATTAAATAATAAGATCAAATAGTCTCTAGTTTATATTAAGTTTTAATTCTTTAATTATAGTTAAGAATACATTTATCTAAAAAATATTAAAAAATATTATAATTGATAAGAATTTTCATCATTTTTAAGACCTTTTCACTATTACAAAACAAAAAGATTATTAAAAAATCTAATTTTTGAATAATAAAAAATATTTATTAATAAAATTTCTTTAATTATATATAGCTATTAAAAGATATTGTATTGAAAAAATATAATTCAATTATTACTGGATCATATAAGAACATGAAATCTATTATAAGTCACTTATTTATTACAGGTAAATAAAAAATTATTGCTCAAAGAAAATTGGGATTAAGTATATTAACTAAAAGTAAAGATTCTTACTAGATGATAAGTCTTCTTAATAATATATAAAAAGAAATCAAGACTAAGAATAAATAAGTTTTTTAGATAGTCAGAAGAAAAAAGATCTTAAGAAGCAAATTTTTGAAAGAAGTTAAAAAATTTTTTATTTTTTTTATTTTTTTGTAATCTATTTGAACATTTTTAGATATATTTTTTTTAAATCTATTTTTTTATAGTTTTCTATATTTGATGACTTGATAGGACATATGATAATAATAACTTATTAGTAATAAAGTTATAAACTAGAAGAATATTAATTAAAAAATTATTATAGAATGAAATATTATTTTTAAAATTAAATACAAAAGCTATTATTACTTATAATAATTTTATTAAATTTGATAGAAATATTTACTATAGTATATATTATGTTATTTAAGTAAAAATATATTTATATTTTTAATTGATTAACAAATTATAATCTAGTCTGATTGCAAGTATTAAAAAAATATATATATATTAATATATAAATTAAAAATTAATAACTTTATTACTTTATATAAAAAAAACTTTTTCGCAAATCCCTTAGATCCTTAGAAATTTTCTTTTTAGGCAATACACCCAAGGAAAGAGACAACATACACAACTCAAGACATATACTCTC
>CAJVPT010004044.1:0-14125 GCA_910592055.1 Acaulospora colombiana
GATCTATCCTTTGTTATGATTTCTGCTGTTTGGATCATTCTATGTGTGATGACTCCCCTGACTATGCCTGGCTTGTACCTTCCTATTGTATTCTTGTTTTGTTAATGTCCTTTTTCATTTGGCTTGGATGGATTCTATCTATTTACTTTGTGCTCTTGCTGCGCATTCTTCCATGAGAGCCTGAATGTATTCTTCCTGTAGCTTAGTCAGTATTGTACCACATTGGAAGATGTAATTGTTTGTTTCTATATGTTGATTATAAATTTTACATAGATTGTTCGGGTAAATATCTGGGTGTCTTACATTTAACTTTTCCATTGTGAGGAGTTCTCCTAACCAAGTTTTGATTCTGAAGGAGCGGTCTGTATGGTCTTCTGTGTTGGTTAATGTTATCGTGATTCTCGTTGGCATTAGTAACTCAAAGGTCAGGGGCCAGTGAATTTCTCCTGATTTTGTTTTGTCCAGCCATTCTTGGTTCCTTCGTAGTATTCGCCATTTACTTGCCCATTTGTTTCTGAGGATTTGTTTTGTGAGAGATTTGATTCCGATGTCGTATTATTTTTGATTCCATCTGTTGAGTACAGTTGTTGAAGTGGAGTTTTGTTCGTTTGTTGTTATGTAAGGTTTGGGTGGATCTGTGACTCATATGGTGGCCAGCTGGTCTGCCTTCTCGTTGCCTGGGTTACCCGAGTGACTTTTTATTTTCTCCCAGCTTACCCTGAGTCTTTTGGTTGTTATTAGTTCTTTGATTGTGTTGCTGAGAATTTGATTTGGCTGGTTTGCTTTGTTCTGTTTGTTCCTCTTCTGTTTTGTCATCTCTTTTGTGCTGTTGATTGCTGACTGGCTGTCTGTGCAGATGGTGATTGTTTTGTTTGTGCTGATGGTGCTGACTGCTATCAGTATGGCCATTAATTCTGCTCTTGTGGAAGAGGGAGTATCTTGTGTTTCCGCTTGGAATTCTGTGATCTGTTCTCTCTCTTTAGTTGTTATAATCCAACCCAGTTCCAATCTACTTCTTTCTGGATGTCTGGTAAATGAGCCATCTGTATATATTCTTAGGTTATTATGGTTATAGACTTCCCCTGCTATGTTGGATAGATAGTCAGTGATGCCTGTGTCCCCTGTTAGTGTACTATATATTAGGTGCCTCATTTCTGATAGTGAGTCCATGTGGATCTGGGGTATCTGCCTTGGCAGTTCCAGTTCGTTTCCTCTTTCACGCAGTGCTTTCTTGATTCCCTTGGGGGTGGAGCACAGTCTGTTTGTCATTTATTGTTGTTCTGTGGGGTGGCCTTTCGAGGGTCGGCTGATTTTGAGCTTTTGTCTACTATTAAGTTTACTGTTCTTGCTCTTATTAATTCTGCTATGCATTGTTTTTGTTCCTTGTACTGTCCTCTCAGTTGTTGATTGTTCTTATTACATTCTTCGCATTTGAAGAGGAGTGATCTTCCTGGTAGTGTTGTCATGTGGTTGGCAATGATTTTGTTTGAGTCTGCCATTTTCCTTTTTCTATATATGGCGAATTCATTCTCTGACTTAGTGGCTATCCACTTGATCGTTGATGGTGATTGATGTGGAAGAATTGGGGTGTTGTTAAGAAAACTGTTGTCTGATTTGTTGACAGGAGAATCTGCATTGTTGGTGTATGAGTCTTGGTTGAGGTCTTTGCAAATTATTTTCTGTAGATCTTGGAACCATTCAGGAGTTCTACCCTGCCTGCCTTTTCTGGTTCTGAGCTGTTGCCATGTCAAGAGTCTGGAAAGGTCGTCGTTCATGAGCTGTTTCTTGAAAAGGATTCCTCTTTTCCTAAGATGCTATCTGTTTTTATCGTACCATGTGTCGGATGTGATGTCTTTGATAGCTATTTTCTCTCCGTATGGAACTGTACAGATATTTACATAGTTTATCATCTTGAATGTAATGCCTTTACCTTGAGCATGTTCAGAATGTCATTCGTGTGATTCTGTCGTTTTTTGATCCAGAAGAGATATTTGTCTTCTAGTATTGATGTGTTTGACCAGTACTGGTTTTGGAGCTGTTGTAGTCTGATCCATGCTGTTTTACTGCACGTATCTGAGTCGGTGATTCTTTTCTTCCAATTGTTTGCGTAGAGCATGACCTGCCTGTCCCACATGTTGAAAAGCCTATATCCGAAGTCTGCATGGATAATAGCGTTGGGTGGTCCTTGGCATGTTGATTTTGTGTTTAAGGTTTGAACTATTTTGCTGTTGAGATGGTCGCATTCTTGTTCCGATAGGGCCATGTCATTGAGGAAATATTCTATTGCTGGGTAAAGAACATGATTGATGATATAACATGCTTGTTTGTCTGTGATTCTTTTCCATTTAATAAAATTTGTTGTGTTGGTGATTTTCTCTCGTATCAGGCATTTCTGTTGTTGCTTTCTGCCATCTTCTGAGATTCAGACTCTGAGGATGCGTGTTGACTCATCTTTTTCAAGGGGCATGACCTTGGTTTTTGTTAGGAAAATGCCTTGTGCACAGTCTTTTTCATTTGTATTGATGCAGATAAGTGAGGATTTGTCTCCGTTTGCTTGTATGTCATTGATCTAGAGGAACTCTGATGCTGTATCTAGGATGGCTTGCATATTGGGTCTGTTTGAAGCATACCAGGTGGTGTCGTCCATATAAGCTGTTGCTGTCACCATCTGTGATCTGGTGTGTTGAGTGGCCCTGGTAGTATTGGTCGTTGTGAGGTTGGTGTTCCATGTTGTTTTCATTATATATCCTAACTTTTGGTCTTCTATTTCTTGAATCAAGGGGTTGTAGAAGATCCTCCATATTAGGGGGCGAGATTGTATCTCCTTGATCTATCCCATCTTGGACTTGGTATTCTTCTATTATCCCGTGTACTATAATTACTCTGTTATACCTCTCTGTTAAGGTATCCTATAAGATATTAATGATCTTTTCTGGGACTTTGATACATTTGAGTGCCAGTATCATCATGTCTTGGTTGATTGAATCGTATGCCTTGCTGATGTTTTGGCTGAAGATCTAGGTCTCTTTTCCTTTTTCTCTGGCTTCCTCTAAAAGATTGTTCATTATGTGTATTGGCTGTTGTGTGCTGTCGTCCGGAAGCCCTGCCCAGTTGTTGTTTGATGTGATGTGATGTCTATTAAGGTTTCTACTATTCTATTGTTGAGTATGGACATAAAGATTTTCCTTATTGTTTCTAGGAGGGTGATGGGGTGTGTGATGTTAATATCTCCCATCCAGTCTTTAGGCTTCGGGATTGGATAAATTTCTCCTCATTTTCAGTCCTTGAAAACTTTTCCTGTTTCAAGGATCTGATTGTAGATTATCCTGAGTAGTCGTAGACCCTGGGGTCCTAGGTTCCTTAGTAGTATATAGGGTATTTTAGTGGGTCCTGGTGCACTGTGTTTCTTTTTGGCCTGTATTGCCTGCCTAATTTCCTGAAGATCTATCATGGCTGAGCATTGGCTATACCATTCTGGATCAATGAGTTCAATTGGGCATATCTGTTTATCCATCTTGGGTAGTTCCATATATCTGAGGTTGCCCAATGCTGGCTCCACTTCTCGAAGTGGTCCCTGATTTTCGTTTTGATTTTTTCCGGGTCTGTTATTATTGTGGTCTCATTTGTTATAGTGTGTTCGATTAGTCTACTTGTGTCTATCTTCCTATGGGGTCTGTCCAGGATACAGTCTATTATTCTCCTTGGTTGGTCTTATAGATATTTAAATTATTTTTCTGTAAGCTTGTTGATTATTCTTCTTTTATCCCTCTTAATTTTTTGTTTTGCGATCTTGCTTTCTATTTTCCAGAGATCTTGCAATTCTTTCAGCCACTGGTATTGTTGGAGAGGGCTGACGTGATAGTTGTGTTGGTTGGGAGAGAAGCTGCTGATTCTTGGTCCGTTTTGATTGATGGCTTTAACCATTCCTGTTAGCCTTCCTTCTGTCTCAGTGTCCGGTGTGTTGCTGTTTAGATATCTTTTGCATGTTCTGTAAGCCTTCCCTATTAGGTTTGACTGTCTCATTATGTCTTTATATCTCGATGTATGGATTGTCTCAATGTTACTGCTTTTCCTTCTTCTCTTAAGATGTTTCCTGCTGGCTTCCAGAGTATGTTTTTAAATTGGTTTCAGTTTCCTTCCAGTGGGATATGCTGGCATGACATGATTGATGTGGCCTTGTTTTCTACCATTTCTTTGAATTCCTGCCATTGTTTGTTTGATGAGTTCTCGTAGTCTATGTGTTTGGGGTTGTTGTTCTTCCTGTTTGCTATTTTGTTCCAAAATTTGTATGATATACTGATCATGGTTGTGACCATCTTATGGTCCGTGTCTATCATTGTAGTTAGTGGAATGTGGGATGCTTCTGTAATGTGTTGTACCAGTGGTCTTGACACCCAAATGTAATCTAATCAACTTCCATATTCTGTTTTACTTCTGCTATATGTGTAACTCCTCGTGCATGGGTTCAGGTGTCTGTATGTGTCAACCAGGTCATGTGAGATAAGTGTGTTGATTAGCCCTCTTGAAGTTGATCTTGATTTCTTTTTGTTTGTCGATCTGTCTAGCTTGTCATCATTGATTTCATTGAAGTCCCCTAATACCATGATGAAAAAGTTTTTTGCCGTCGCTTCCTGGATAATTTGTTCCAACCACTTTGTTAAGTTGTGTTTTTGACTTGTTTGTGTGTTGCTGGCAGGACTGTATATTGTGATTATTCTATATTTGATCTTGGCCTGGAATGCCATGTCGATATATAGGTCCCTTTCTTGCCACAAGTCTGATTTATAAATATGTGTTGCCCATTCTTTTTTAATAATAATTCCTATTCCTGTACCAGTTTTATGTTTGGTATCCTTGGTTGTCCAGATCGAGTATTTCTTCTCTTCTCTTGTCCAGTTGTGGTTGTGTGGTAGCCAAGTCTCTGTGATTCCTATTATATCAAATTGTTCTTCTTTTGCGAATATTGTGAATGCGATTTGCTTATTTTCTTCGTTAATACCTCTGATGTTGATTGTACCAATTTTCCATTTATTTGCTATGTTGTTGTTGGTATTTGGTGTGTTGGGGAGATTAAGCGATTGGGGAAGGTATATGGGTGGTGTGTTAGAGTTGTTGTTTATGTTCATTCTTGCCCTCTTGGGGAGTTTTCCTGTTTTTCCCTCTGTCATATTATTGAGATGTATTGGGGACTGGAGCACTGTCCTGTTGTGTGAGTTTGAACAAACTGATGGCTTCCTCCATAATGAAGCTCATTTTATTGAGTTGTTTTTGGTATGCCTCTTGCGATACTTTGATGTCCTGAATGCTGATTTCTGGGGTGCCTTCTGGCGTAGGCTTGTTTATTGCTGGGTCTTCCTTTAGTTCTTCCATGAGTTTATCTATGCTCTCTGGGTATCTGTTGGCGCATTCTTGTTCTAGTGCATCAACTCTTTCATCTAGATCTTGGAGGAATTTCTTGACTTCTCGGAGTTCGTGCTGAAGTGAAAGGAGTAGTGCATAAAGGTCTCGCTCTGCGGAGTAGTCTCTCGTGTTTCCTCCAAACTTGACAATGTTGGCATAGCTTCTGGAGTTGTTGGTGTGGCTTGAGCCTTGTTGTCTTCGGTTCGTGGGGGATGTGGTATTGTTCCTTGGGAGAGATCTTGGGTTATTGAAGCAGTTTGTGTATTGCCTTGGTGGTATAGTTTCTGGTTTTTCTGGACAAGAGTGCAGTTGTGTTCCGGAGAACTGCAGATGGAACAGAGTCTAGTTTCTCGGTCAACCCACTGTATCTGGGCTTCACTGATTAGGGGTGCAGTTGACTTAGCTGCTTGAAGTTCTTCCTGTGTTTCGAAGGTGAAAATGGCTAGTCTTTTTGCCTGGTTGTTGTTGTCCTGAGGGATATAACATGATTTTGCTTTCGTGCTAGTGATTATTACTGCTAGGTCTGAGGCTGTGGTGCTCTTGGGGAGTTTAGCAAGAGTTGCGCTGAATCGTTCTCTTTCTTGTTTGACTTCGTGTGTTCTATAGAAGGAAAAAATCCTGCAGGAGTGGAACCCACATCCTATGCTCCATTCTCGGCTAATTTCTACATAGTCTGATGTGTTCGTGAATGTAATGTTGGCCGACTGGAAGGAATCTGCTCTTTGGATGGTGATGTAGTTGATACCGATTTGGTTATCAAAGAAGTCTGCTAGATCTGTTTTGGTGAAGTGTTGAGGGATGTCCTATACTCTGATGGTGCGGGACTTGCTATCATGTAAGTCTAGATGTACAATCCTTCTGAATTTGGTAGCTTCATTGTCTGTAATAGTGATCTCACATGCCTTGTCCAGATCCTCCAGATTAGTCATGATGATTGCTATTTTGGGATAACTGGTTGGGGCTTCGTATCATATGTGTTTCAGAGACTGGAGATGTCCCATTTTTTGTCTGATGAATTCGATTTTCTCTGCAGGTGTTTGTCCCAGTATCAGCTCCGGGTTCAAAACGGCTTTGCCTGGTGTGAGTGAGGTCCAGTGTTCTTGCGCTTCCCTTGGGTCCTTCTTTTCAGTCTGTCTGTCTTGGTCATAGCTGTAGCTTGCTTGACTGGTTATATTGGGCTGGTAATCTGTAGTCTGTTATTCTGTTGTGGTTTGGCTTTCCGATTCACACATTGTGGTGGGGAATGGTGACCTATCTGCCCAGGATGTCGTTGCTGAGGGGGTTGTTTGACTTGTGTTCTCTGTCTTTATCTCTACTTCGTTGACTACTGGAGGCTCACTTGTTTTGCCTGGTTCTGTTACTTAGATCATTTCTTTTCCTTTCTCGAGCGTCTTCTTAATGATTGCTGTTCTGGTTCCAAGAGGAATGTGCCTGAGCTACGCTGTTGGAGTTGTCATTTTAGGTTTAAGGATTCTACTGTTGTTCTTGTTAATTCTGTTAATGTTATATTCTGGTATTGTTTATCTTTCTTTGCTTCTGAGTTACCTGGTGGTGGCCATCTTTGCTTGTGCACTACTATGTAGCTAGGACGAGTTCGTTCTTAGTTTTTGTCTTATAAGGAAATTTTTTCTGTTTTTGAGATTTTCGGGAAAGAGTTTTTTTTATATATATATATATATATTTACTAACATAAAGAATAAAATTACTTAAAACTTTTTTCTGCAGTAGTGACCTGTAGGCAATAATATTAAAAGTTGAAAGGGTTTTCATCTGAACTTCTAATTGAGTGATAAATCACTTCCAAAGTTGCACTTAGAGTAGTAATACAAAGATGAATAAATTAGTTAGCATTTTTTAGTTTTAGCAATTCATATTATATGTACATTTTATAAATGTTTAATAAAGAATATATAACTAGCCTAATAGAGTATTAAAAAATTATTTAAAACTTTTTTTAAAATTAATTATTAAAATTTTATTAAGTTATAATTTGAAAAAAAACCTTTTTAAATAATAATAAAATATTATAATTATTTTAATTATATAAAATAAATTTTTATCACTTTTTTATTAATAAAAATTTTTTAATTATATAATTTATTTAAGTTTAATAAAAAAATACCAATTTAATATTAAATTAGTATTTTTGAACTTTTTAAAAAAGTTTTAAAATTAAATTTACAAAATAAAAGATAAATAAATTATATTAAATATATTATTATATTATTAAAAATCTTCAATTATTTTTAATTATTTTTAAAAATTTTATTTTATTTTTTTTTTAAGTATCATAACTAGGCTAAATTGTCAATTTATTAATCAATTGAAAACATAAGTACATTTTTATTTGAGAGCATAATATATACTATAGCTAAACTATTATTCTAGTTTAACTAATTTATCATAAGTTTAAAAGCCTCCAAATTTGGCCTTAAAGACAATATTTTGCTTTGTAGTATCTTTGGATAAAAACCTACTAATTCACTATATTATTATTAGCAGGGTGTTACTACTATATATCTTATCAAGCCACTAAAATACAGAAAACTACAAAAAGATAAGTTGAAAAAAGAGAAAGTAGGATATCTAAAAATATCTAAATAGATAACAAGAAAATGAAAAGTAAAAATTTGAAAAAAAGATTTCTAGTTTCCTTCAAAGATCTACTTCTCAAGACCTCTTCTCAATAAGAAATATCAATTGAAATATCTTTACTTTTCCAAACCATCTGAGAAACTTATTTATTCTTGATCTTGATTTTCTTCTCATGTACTGTCTAAGAAGGCTTACTGCCTAGTAAGAGCCTTTACTTTCATGACACACTTGGTTCCAACTTTCTTTAAGAAGTGATTTTTTATTTACCTATAGTAGAGATACAATATATAATGGACTCCAGGTTCTTATATAACCTAATAGAAACTGATTTATATTGTTTCAGTATGATACTTTCCAAAAGACATATCTAGTTAAAAGAATTTTACTAGTATATATTCTTCCTTATCCAAAAGGTTAGATTTTCTAATAATCTTTTTATTTTATAATAGTAAGAGGATCTTGAAAGAGATAAAGATCCTTATCGATTATGATATTCTTCAACAACTTCTGGAAAAATGTATTTTTAACTGTACCAAAGGATTAAAGCTTTACATAAACTAGAGACTGTTTAGTTTTATTGCTTGACTGGAATAAAAAAAAGATCTTGATCTTAAATTTTGCCTTACTGAGATAATAGAAGAGAAAGACCTTAGCTTGAATAAATTGCAGCTTTTTTAACACTTAGTGACTTGTTGCTCATATCTTATTGATCTCATGAAACTTGATCTGTAGGTTAATCCAATTGGAGGAGTGAAGCAGATATGTGGTATTAATCAACTCTTTCAATCAACAATATTATTATTAGAACATATGAAATGACTAATAGAAGCTTGTTTACATTCAGATACTAACATGTTTTATATCAACTAATCAGATATCAGATGATATTATGCTATCAGAAATTTAGGGTCAAACTGAGGTAGGCAAAATTCTCAAGAAAACTATGAAAAACAGTAGGCACTTTAAGAGGGTATAAGTAAAGATGGGATCCTAAAGGAGGAGACAAGGACAAAAATCAAATGTCTCTCACTAGAAAACAATAAAATTTTTAGATAAAAAAACTATTCACTATTGTTTTTCATTATCCAAATTATTTATTATATCATTTTTTGACTTTTGTCCCTATTAAAGTGAAAATCTATGAATTTTGTCTCTCAAAAAGGTACATAAGTGATCTGTGAAATTTTATATACTAAATACTTTAAGGACTCATCATTATATATAAGACAATATATGAGAAGATAAATAATAAGCCTTCTCCTGCCAACAAAATCTTTATTTCCTGTTGCTTCCAGATTTGTAAGGTGACACTCCACTTGTCAATCCTTTTACTTCTTGGAACATTCTTGTCTTTAGTAGAAAAAGTGTGTATTTGAGTCTTTTCAGTCCACCAGAGGCTCAGGTTTTCATTCAAAGGAGTTTATAAATAAGTAAGGTAGTATAAGAGAGATAAATAAAAACAAACTTCAAGTTGTTTTAATGAAAGTATAAAAACTTTATTAGCAAGGAAGTATAAAATTTTTTGCAAGCATCTTTTTTATATGTGGTCAAAAAATTAGTGGAAAGAGTAATTACAATAAAAAATTTTATTTATTTTTTTTTTTTGAGTACCTGTAGTCAAGTTAGATTATCAGTTTATTAATCAATTAAAAACATAAGTATATTTTATTCAAATAGCATGATACATATTACAGCTAAACTATTATATACTCTGACTGGGATATTACAAGCAATTAATTATATCTCAATAGAGTTATTCCAGGAATTGACTAATCAACAACTTATTTCTCCTCATAACTATATAACCAGCTGGATAAAAATCACTCAAGATTTTAGCAAGAAACTTAAAATAGTAACCAGATGGCTCACTGACTACAGAAAAAAGCAAATAATAAAACAATTCTCTATCAGACACCAGATCATGCTAGCAAATTAAAAGAAAGCAATGATCAATAGCATTCTCGATCACCTCACAAGATCAATTATACAAGATAGAGTGATCATTTAAGATGACAACAATATTGAAATTATAACAGATCCTCAAAAAATCTGCACCCAAGCCAGAGATTTTTGGCAAGAGGTATATAATTCCAAAGAGGATGTACAAGCTATATGGTATCAAGACACTCTAGTTCCAATTATATTGCAAGAACTTGTTCAAGTAATAAAACATAGAAGCTCATAATCAGCTCCAAAAAAAAACACCATACCATATAGAGCCTACAAACACATGAAGGAGAAAACACTCGGTCTTCTCCTCAGAATTTTTAATAATATATTAGTATCAGGTAACACTCCTAAGGAATAGAGTAGAGGTCTTATTTATCCAATTCCTAAGCTCAAAGACTGGAACAACAATCTCAACATCACAAGACCAATTATGCTCCTGGATGCAGGTTGAAAAATCTTTACAAAAATAATAACAGATAGATTGGTAGATAGTATAGCAAAACACTATTTTATATGAGTTAAACTGGGTGGTGCTGTCTAATAGCAGTACACAAGACCCAATTCACATAATCAATAACATTATTGAATATGTTAAAGAATTCAACAAACAAACCTGGATACTAAACCAAGATATGTCTAAAGCATATGACTCAATCAACATTGAAATGCTCCACCTGGTATTACAATGTATTAAAGTTTCAATACAAATTACAACACTTCTCACAAACTTGCTCAAAAGTCAAATAAATGCAGTCTTCCTGTGTTATGGACTTACAGAAGAATATACAGTACTAGATGAAATAGACCAAGATGATACTATCTCTTCCTTACTGTGAAAAATCTTTTATGACCCTCTTATCTCCATAATTCAAACAATATATAGAGGTTACATAGCCTTATCTTATTACACAAGATATATAGACTAACCCACTATTTGCAAAACAATATTAATTCCTATAAGTACATATATGGATGATACTATATGGCTTTCAGAAAACAGCATAGACCTTTAACATATTATAAATATCGCAAAACAATTTTATCATATCAATGATATATAGGTCAACTCCCAAAAGTCCTTCCTCATTATCATCAATGTCAACTATGGAGACAAGACAACAGGTATGCACTTGAATAACCAACACATTATAAGCTATGACAATTACATCCCTGTTAGAATATTAAGAGTATAGTATAACACAATAGCCTCAAAGAAGTATCAAAAACAACTTATCAAACAAAAAATTTTACAAACATGAGTAGTTATAAGAAGTAAAGTCATCACTGATAAACAGATGTGATATATTATCAACCATATGCTATACCCCAATATCGAATACTTGCTAAATAACCCAACTCTCTTTAAAAGTACATACAACAGATTGTCCAGCAAACTGGCAAGCTTATTCAAGCATAAAATAAGACTAGCAAACACAATATTCAACAATGTTATCTACAATCCACTCGAGTATAGTATCTTTCATCTATAGGATAGACAGCTTCAAGTGCATATATCCAACTGAATCCAAAGAATTAATCAAAAGAACATTATAGGAGACCTAGTCAGACATCACTTGCAATAGGTACAGAATCACTTCTGATCAACAAACAGTATTCTTGCACATTGCACTGCACTTATCATGTCAGCAAGGAAGAATCTTTCACACAACATCATTCTGTTACTCAAAAAACATGGATTCAACTTCCTCTTGAATGAATGCAAACCTGAAATTACAATAACACACAAAGCAGACACAACAATAGAAGATATCGTAACACCATAGTTCTATCATATACATAGAAAACAACTTGCCAAACACAACCTCTTATTCATAGAACAAATACTAAATACTAAAAGAATCCACACACTTCATTGGCTACAGGTCATTAGGTATAGAGACAAACAATCTCCAGGACATACTCCAGAATAGTTTACCAACCTTCAACACAGAATGAATGAATCTACAATCAAAACATTATACCTATAAAGCAATAGCACAAATACTTTCCTTCAAAGTACTAGCTTAATAGAGCATCATACTCAACAATCACACTGGATAGCAACTTACATGAGGGACACAATAATCATTGGCAAGAAAAAAAAGAAATAATTTAGATAATAGCATAACTTACATACACTACTATAATACAACAAACAATAGATCACTACTCATCAAATGTAATAGATATCTTTTAAATGAAGCTGATAGTGATCAGAACTACATATTCAACACTAAGACACAGAAAGTCGTCTGAATTCCAATTGTGGCAAGTCGCACATCCACCTTTTAGCATTCTACCTTAAATGAAAATTTTCAGTATAGATCAAGAGTATCATCAGAATCAATCCATATTGCATTAAATCAAATATATACAACTTAGCAAGTCTACAATCAGCCTCCAAATAGTAAACATCTCCTATAATGCAGTATTCTCATACATTACAACATATCTCATCATTATTTAAGACTGAATTTTATACCTTATAACTATATTCAAAAAGATAACTATATACTCATACTTCAAAATTTATACAAATGGTTCTCTTAACAAATGGAACAAAAAACTATACATGGGATTAGGCTGGATTATTATCATTCCAAACAATGAAAAACACACATTCAGTGTCCAAACCCACTTACACCCATCATCCCCAAGAGTAGAAATTATACCATAACAACTGCAATATTAATCCTGTCAGAAAATTCAACAGCTAATATTTTCACAGACAGCCAAATAACAATCAATTGCATTCAACAAACTTTGAAAGCCTTAGCATCATGCCTTATTAAAAAACAAAAAAACTTTCACATACTTCAAACCATAAAAGATACTTGCATTGTAAGATACCTTAAATTGCAAATGCATAAAGTCCAAGCTCACTCAGGTATCAAATACAATGAACAAGCAGATCAACTGACTTCAATAGGAATAGGTTTACAAGAAATATATCTGGGCACCAGTATTCTCAACATTCAATCCACTCAAAATCCACAAACACATATAATAACACAATGGGACAACATCCAAATTGACATATCTACAAAGAACATTTGCAAAAAGATTACTTAAGCAAAATATATTGCATAATGGTGCTTACTCAACAGAACACTTATAGACTTTACTGGACAATACAAACATATTCATTGGCAAGAAACATATAACCACCTACATCCATCTCAAATTAGCAACACAAATATCTTATTTTAAGACTAGAAAATTCACAAGTTTTCATTAAATCTATAGAATAATGAACTTTCAATCAAAACTAAATTATATAGTAGAAAACTATTACTATATAAAGACAACTACCACCCTTTTCTATATCAACATAACAAAATAGACATTAAACATCAAGCTATAACAATGATCCAGAAAGCAATACTCAAGCACATATCTAGAAAAAGAAAAAGTTAAGCATTAACTACAATAAAGAGCAATAAAATTTTGAATATTACGTAGCAGCTCAAGTTATTCATCAAAGGAGCCTTCTTCAAATCCACCATCAAAACAATTCACCAAACAATCTGCAATGCAGCCAAAGCAAAAGACTGCATAGCTGAAATATCGATAGAATGGAAAAAATTTCTGTATTCAACTTGGAAGGCCAGAAATGAAACATTTCAAAGGTGGAAAGAGGAACATGGAATCTCAAGAAAAAAAGAAAGACATCACAAATATGAAAAAACACTTCCAAGTTCAGCTAGATGGATAAATTAACAAGCTATCAAAGATAGCTACATAGACCTAATCAATCAATATATAAAACAATTTATCTTTGAAAACATTAACATTACATCCATCTTTTCTTTTGAATCCAGTGCTAGCTTTGCCTTGGCAGATTAGTCCTCCCTTAGTTTGGAGTGGCAACAAGCCATCTGGTGAATTCTTTAGAACATCCAACTAATCCTAAGAAGTTCAATAGCATGTATAATATTCTTTGTAATCCCTACAATATATAGTTACATATTACTTTATCAAGCTAATAAACAAGGCCAAGCCAGCTAAAAAAAAAATAATAATAATAAAATATTTTATATTATTTTTTAAAATTTAAATCAAATTTTTAAAACAAAATTATTAATTAATTATTATTAAAACTTCATACAATTTTTGAAAATTTCCTTTTATGGTAACAACTGAAAAAACTCAAAGAATGACCCCTCGCTCACAGCGACCT
>CAJVPT010004045.1:0-14125 GCA_910592055.1 Acaulospora colombiana
CTAATAGTATAATTATTACTATTATTTATCTTAGTTTATATTCTCAAATATTATATAACTCAATTATATATTTAAAGGAAAAAATTCTTCCTCTGGAAACTCTTCAAAATTTATCCAACAATAAAATTACCTTTACCCAAAATTATTGTTCTACTTCTACTATTTAAATCACCAGTGATAAACTTCTTTATTTACTATTGTCAAAATTAAGAACTTTTGCATATTACATCAGAAGTATAACTTGGTATTTCTTGCACTAGTTCTTTATCTCTATTTAATTCTTAAGAGGTGAATTGGATAGATTGACAAATTGTTGGTGACAGTGAAATAGACTCTTCCCACATTTTAGAGAAAAGAAGAAAAGCTTTACTTAGTATTTGAAGTATTTACTAAAGAGAAATTCCAGTGATTTGAAATCCAAAGTCTAGCAAGTATTAAGAGAAAGAACTCTTGTATAAGCGAATTCAGTAATCACTTTGACAACAACCAGCTATATAATCAAGTACATCAATTATTTCCTGGAGAAGACCTAAGGAAAAGATTTTGTCTAGATAAATCTTGTGAAACTTGTTATCCTTTACAACATTCTAATATTTATTTCCTATGATTTTGAAATTGGCATCAAACCCAATTCTTTACTATTTTCTATATCTCTAAATCTCAATATTATTTTATCCAATTAATTAATAGTACTATTCATAACTAAGATCATATAGTTCACTGGTTCATTTTTAGTATTAGATACTCTAACATTTTAATCTTTGACAATATTCTCCCAAAAGTTATTCAAGCAATTAATTCTTTTGAATATTTTATTAATACTATACCTCCAATACCTTTAGATGATTTTATATTCTCTTATATTCAATTCAATTTTAATTTATCCTCTCATCCTTTTAATCTATAGAATAACCTTTAATTTTGAAGATTTAAACTTAGAAATCCTTTTTCAAGAACTCTCTTTTATCAATAACAATATGGTGAAAACAAATGACAAAATTTACAACTTAGTTAATGAAAATATCTATAGTACAGTTATAAAAGTGGAAGCCTTTTCTGGAGATAATACTCAAAACCCAGTCGACTAGAGTAAGAAGTTTACTAAGGCAGCCCAAATCAACAATTGGAAAGGTGAAAAACTCTATCAAATGATTAATGCTCACCTTATTGATAAAGCTAAAAAATGGTGAAATGACTATTAACAATGCCAACAATACTGACAATAATGTAATAACAAGGGATACCATAATTAAAGTTCTTTTAAATTATTTTTGTCCTCAACATTGGATAAACAAATAGACCAGAGATTTGGAAGGAAAAAAACAAGGATCCTACAAAACTATAGACTCCTACTATACTGCTTTTAAAAAGTTATTGGTCAAGGCAGATATAGA
This sequence comes from Acaulospora colombiana, assembly GCA_910592055.1. Lineage (NCBI taxonomy): Eukaryota > Fungi > Glomeromycota > Glomeromycetes > Diversisporales > Acaulosporaceae > Acaulospora > Acaulospora colombiana. The sequence continues at coordinate 1,395 of CAJVPT010004045.1, forward strand.
TAAAACCATGAATAACAAACAAAAACTTAGATTTTTTACCTGCGAATTGAACTCCCATGTTGCTTCTATTGTATCAATAATGAAACTAGCAACTGTTACTGATGCTCTCAAATATGTGAAACAATATAAAGAAAGTTAAGACATTTATGAAGATAAAAGATCTCCTGCATCAAGAAATTCAAATTCTAGAGTCTCTAAAGCACTAGAAGAGGCTATGGATAGACTAATCAAGAAATTCGAACAAATACAACTCAATTTAGCTGAAAGATTGGAAAAGATAGAAGCCTACTCCCTCCAACAAAGAAGCAATCCACCAGCATGATGAATGCAATCATTTGCTCCTACCCAAAGGCCAACCTTACAGGAAGCTATTTCAAATGTGACAAACCTGACCATCTTACAAGAGATTGCCTTTCTGAAAAAACCTTACCATCTTATTGATCCCCTTTTAAAAAAATCAACCAATTAATTACCTAACAATAGAACAATATTTCACTTAAGAATGAGATGAAGAAGAAGAAGTTTATATTTGTTAATGAGCAAGACCATCCCTTACTCCACTAATAGAAGAGTCTTAGAGAAAAGCAGAAACAATCAAAATCCCAAAAAAAAATTCAATTATGAACCAGAAGAATTCCAGTACAATTCATGGAATTATAAGAAGAAATAATACAAGAACCTGTGATAGTACCCATTACTGTTCCCTGAAGACCTAGAACAAGGTATCAACCTTCTAATATAGATAACTTGAATCCATATGATATTTTAGATGATATTCTACAAATTCATTCAAATAATACTCTTGAACAAATATTACAGTATACTAATTAGTGAAGAAACTTGGTCAAGGTGTTAAGAAGACCCAAAAATACTGAAGTTGCAAATTATCTTCAGTTTAAAGAAGAAAGAAAGAAAGCAATAGCTGCCAAATGCTATGTACAAATTAAAGAAAATCCAATTGTTGCTATTTTGGATTCAGGAGCTGCTGTAAATATCATCACAAAAAAACTTATGGACAAACTTGGACTCTCTTTAGATGCCAACTCCAAAACAATTGTGGTAACTGCTAATAGTACAAGAACAAAAACCTTTAGACAAATTTTGAATCTACAAATCTTTATTCAAGATATAATAATTTTTATTAAACTATAAGTTATTGAATCTCAGGACGAAACTCTTCTTCTTGATACTGACTGGTTTGAAAAGATGAAGGCCAAGTGTAACTTTAATACATGAATCTTATAAATTTTTTATGATAAAAGATATATTAATATTGAAACAACCCATTTAGCAGATATTCTACCCCAATTTATTATAGAGAAATCTTCCAATAATGATAATAAACATTTGGATAAATTGAATATCAAGAGAAAAAAGATCTTGAAAAATCAGAAGCATATATTTCTGATATATGTATGGAAGATATTTCATCTAAAAATCTAGCTATATATCTCTCAAAAGCATCTCATGAAAAACCCAATACCTCAAATTTAGGTATTTTACCTAAGGAACAAGAAGTCATTGTACAAGACCTTTTGTATGAAAATAAAGATATTTTTGCTGAAAGCATCTCTAAGGAAAGACAAACCAGTGACCTGGGAAGAATCAATGTGGTAACCTATATTATTAATACTGGAAATGCGAAATCAATCAAACAAAGAGCATATAAAGCCTTTTCTGAACAGTTTGAATTCATCAAGAAAGAAATTACAAACATGTTGTAAAAAGGAATTATTAGCCCAACTACTAACCCCTGGTTTTTTTCTGTGGTAGTAGTACTAAAGAAAAATAATGAGAAATGACTTTATATTGACTATTGAAAGTTAAATGAAGTTACAGAGAAAGATGTTTATCCTATACTAGTGGTAGATGACCTTCTAAAAACTTTTAATAGTACTTAATAGTTCTCTTGCCTTGATCTTGCAAGTGATTATTGGCAAGTAGCTATGAATGATGCAAACAAAAAGAAAATTACTTTTATCACGAAGTTTGGACTTTATAAGTTTAATGTTATGCTATTTGGATTATGCAATACTTCTACAACCTTTCAAAGACTAATGGACAATTTCTTGCTCCATTTAGAGGAAAATTTGTTGAGATTTATTTGGATGATATTACTATATTTTTCAAGCATTTGAAGACCATTGCACACATGGCAATATTATTCTAGATGCCCTTAGGCAAGCTAATCTAAAGTTAAACTTATAAAAATGTTACTTTTTCTTGCCATATATCAAACTTCTTGGATATGAAATTAATTGAGAAAAAATCCAACCCGATGATGAAAAAAACAACAAGGTCTGTGATTATTCACAACCCTTCATTGTAAGACAAGTCAGAGGATTTCTAAGACTTGCCTCTTATTACAGAAAATTTATCAAGAACTTTCTATAATTGCTAAGCCTCTAAATTAACTACTGAAAAAGGATACATTGTTTGAATAGACAGAAGCTCAAGAAAAAGCCTTCGAATTTTTGAAAAGATGTTTAATCACTGCTTCTATTTTGAGATATTCCAATTTTTCCAAATTATTTTATGTCCACACTGATTCTTCAGGAACTGGCATTGGTGCTGTACTTGTCCAAAAAGATAATAAAAATAAAGAATATGCTGTGGCATATACTAGTTGCAGTATAACAAGAGCAGAACAAAATTATGCAGCAACTGAACTTAAATGTTTAGCTGTTGTATAGGCAGTAGAACACTTCTATCAGTATCTAGAAACAAATCATTTCTACCTAATCACTGACCATTCTGCTTTACATGGTTAAAGACATCTGAACTAAAAAGAAGATGAGCAAGATGGATTCTTTGACTGGAACCCTACAATTATTCTGTTATCCATATTTACTTAATAAAATAAAAAAATTTTTAAGAAACAATGATTATAAATTAATTATAATAATTTTTAAATTTAACCATTCATTGGTAACAATTATATTTTACTGAGTAGATTTTTAACTATGTGATAGAAATTAATAAAATTTAATATACATGTAAATAAAGATATAATATACAATATTACTTAATAGCATATTATCTATTAAAACATTAGTTTTAGTAATATGTTATATATTATAATTAAACTCAAAAATTCAAAACATTTTCGTATAAATGTAAAGCTTAAATATTAATAATAAAAGTCTAACATAATGTAATGAGAATTTCATAGTATATATAATTCAATGTGTAGTTTAACTTTAATTAATACGTAAAAGGCGATATAATTAATAGAATAAAAGTTTTTTATGCAACAACTTTTTACGTTTAGAAATCCCCCGGTGTATCAAATTTTCTTTTATCGAGTAAACGGGACCCGGAAAATTTTTGATGATCTTAACAATTTTCAATTAACACATTGATAATTAACTATCTGTGCACAGTTTCTTTTATCGAGAGTTGACTGTATTACGTATTACGTACTGTGTACTACACACTGTGTAAGTAATAAAGATGTAATTTTTACGCCTTTGTCACAATGGTAGATCTAATGGAACTCGACAGCTCAATAAATAAATTGACATTACGAAAATTTAACTATGAAGACTTCGAAAATATTAAAACTATAGGAAGAGGTGGTTTTGGAAAGATATACAAAGCTTTTTCGAAAAGCATTAGAAAGATCGTAGCTATTAAAGAAATTGAAATTTTTAATGAAGATACAGCTAAAGCATTTCTTAATGAGGTATTTTATTTATTGAATGCGTAGTAAATTGATATAGAAGCAGTAAAAAACGCATATTATCATTTACATAGCTTAAAATTCATCAAGACGTCGACTTTGATAATAACATTATAAGATTTTATGGGATTTCTAAAAAAAAGTATTGAGCATATAAAATAATCTATTCTTTAAGTGCATAACATATAAGATCCGAACTTAATCAATGTTTTTATTAATAGATTCGCAAGAATCCGAGTATTTTATTATAATTGAATACGCTGACGGAGGAACCTTGAGTGAATATCTCAATAAGAACTTTGAGAAATTAAGATGGAATGATAAATTACGCATGGCAAAACAAATTAAGAACGCCATCGCATATTTACACGAACGAAACGTCGTTCATAGAGATTTGGTAATTTATTTATTATGTTTTATATTATAGCAGAGTGTTATGATAATCTTTGTATTTTATTGGTAGCATTCAGGAAATATTCTCATCTGTGAAGGAAACATAAAACTGTCAGATTTTGGATTGTCCAAGAAACTTCGAGATGTATCGAATACTCGGCCCAAGAATCATCTTAATGGAGTTATTCCATATATCGACCCACAATGTTTTGGAAAAAATTATTCAGATAAAACAAAAAAGTCGAATATCTATAGTTTGGGGGTTTTACTTTGGGAGATAACAAGCGGGCATCCACCTTTCCATTCAGAAAATTATGGGTTTGAACTAGCTTTTCAGATTTCATGGGGTCGTAGAGAGACTATTATAGAAGGGTCACCTTTAAAATATGTCAATATTTATAAAGGTTTGTTCATATGTATTTCCAAGATTATACTTATTATGTTTGGATGATTAATCATTTTAATTCATTAGCTTGTTGGGACGAAAATCCAGAAAAGAGGCCAGAAATTATTCAGGTTAAGGAGTTGCTCAACTCTTTGGATACGAAAACCGTACCAGATACACTCTCTAAAGTATCGCAACATAATAAGCTTAGCGAAGGAGAAAACACCAGGACAGAGATGAATTATAGAATAGATAGGGAATTAGAAAATCAGAATTCAGAAGCTTTATTAAACGATCTATACCAGTTTGTTACTGAAAATATAAATAAGGGACTTATAACCTATACCGGCCCGGAATTAACAACATACGTCAATGAATTTATTAAAAGCAATCAGACGACATTGTCTCATATTTTTAGCATATTAAATAGTTGTAGGGAAGATTCGAAGAATAACTTAATCACTGGATTATTTTGTCAGTATGCAATTGGAATCACTCAAGATTACGATAGGGCGTTTCGGTATTATCAGAAATCAGCGGAAAGTGGAAATACTTATGGACAAAATACTCTTGGCTGGTGTTATCAATATGGAATTGGAACTACTAAAGATAAAAAGAAAGCATTCGAGTGGTATCTCAAATCAGCTGAAGGTGGAAATACGACTGGACAATATAATATTGGACGGTGTTACGATAATGGATTTGGAACTACTCGAGATGAAAAGAACGTATTCGAGTGGTATCTCAAATCAGCTGAAGGTGGAGATACAACTGGACAATATAATCTTGGATTGTGTTACCGAAATGGAATTGGAACTACTAAAGATGAAAAGAAAGCATTCGAGTGGCTCCTCAAATCAGCTGAAGGTGGTAATACGAATGGACAAAATGAACTTGGACTGTGTTACGAGAACGGAATTGGGACTACGAAAGATGAAAAGAAAGCATTCGAGTGGTATCTTAAATCAGCTGAATGTGGAAATACGACTGGACAGTATAATATTGGATCGTGTTACGGTGATGGATTTGGTACTATGAAACATGAAAAGAAAGCATTTGAGTGGTGTCTCAAATCAGCTGAAGGTGGAAATACGATTGGACAGAATAATCTTGGATAGTATTACGATAATGGATTTGGAACTACGAAAGATAAAAAGAAAGCATTCGAGTGGTATCTCAAATCAGCTGAAGGTGGAAATGCGCGTGGACAAAATAATCTTGGATCGTGTTACCAAAAAGGAATTGGGACTACAAAAGATGAAAAGAAAGCATTCGAGTGGTATCTCAAATCAGCTGAAGGTGGAAATACCGATGGACAGGAAGAGGTTGCACGGCGTTACAAAAATGGAATCGGAACTACGAAAGATAAAGAGAAAGCGGATTATTGGTTAAAAAGGTCCGGACAATAAATAGCATTATAAAAAAAAATAAAATAAAACGAAAGAAAGATAAGTAGGGATTTCATGCGCGAAGCTTCACCCATATTCCCTTTATCTTATGTTTCATTTATGTCGCCTGTCTCCATCTATTTCTCGCACCCTTCTTTATTCCTCTTCGACCTTTTTTTTTCAAAAAAAGAAAGATCGATAGTAATACTAGTATAAATGTAAAATTTATACATAGTACATTTTGCGCCCGATTTACTTATATAATAATAGTATTTACCTGGAGGGATTTTTGCGAGAATATGCGACTTTCTGAGAACTTTCGAATGACGGTAGAGTGTGAATGATGAATGAAGCTTCGTAGATAAATATGACAACGACCAAAACCATTTCTTATATTGACGTAAAATTTGCGTAGGGCCTAGTTACGAAAATCAATAATAATACAAGAGTTAAGGTCTAGAAAAACTTATTCTTGAAAGAGGTGCCATTTATATAGAAAATTCGGATGAGTTAAGCGCGTCCGGATTGCGCGTAAACATAATGTAAATAATGCGTCTAATTATTATATTACGTAATTGTTTGTTTGCAAAAACACGCATACGTGATTTTTTTTTTAAAAAAAAAAAAGGTAACTCAGGCGCTTTATATTTTTTTTGTATTTGTATTTTTACGGCATAAATACATAATTCTGATCATGTAAAGTACCCGCCTGTACTTATTGTCGCGGAGCAATCGAATCTGAGGCGATAGATTTGGGTGAGTTTGAAACGATACTTATTTTCTAATCTTCCGATCCTTATACTGTTACGTATACAGTGATCGGCAACCTAATCAATCAGATCAATCTGTGCAACAATCGCTTGACAAAAAATTTTTTCCACTATTCTTCTTTTGTTTTCCATTTATACTAAACTATGTAAGAACTAGCTACCTCTACTCTTGAAATAGACAAGTATTTCACTTTAAAGAACGAATGGTCTTTGCCGGAATATCTATTATACCACCAAGAATGTGCTGATTTCCAGTTAGACAAGCATAGAGAACACTCCCTATACACTCGAGGCCCCTCAACTATACTGAATATGAAAGGGGCAAGCGAGGCTACAATAAAAAAGGCTTGAAATGTGCTTGTTACTTTTCAAGTTAAGTTTTTTTTTTTTGATTTTTGTATGGCAGTGGGTGGATCTAAAGAAAAATAATCCTTTAGATGGGGTCCGACCTGCGTTCAACCACCCACACTTCCTGACTAAGATCGGGTAGTGATGAGCTACGGTTTGTGGTGGTTTCACCCTGTCTATGAATTTTCTTTCTGGTTGTCAGTGGATGGGTCTAAGGGACAATAGTTCTTTGGATGGGGTCCGACCTGCGTTCAACCACCCACATTTCCTGACTAAGATCGGGTAGTGATGAGCTACGGTTCGCGGTGGTTCCGTCCTGACTCTAATTACGTAATTTCCAGAATACTGTTTTTGTTTTTCTTTTGTATATTACTAATAACTGCATCATTTTAGACCGAAAAGAAATCACAGCTGGTTAAAGAATTCTGGAAAAGCATTTCGTCGTCACAAAAACGGAAATTTACTGCAGTAGCTGAACGCACGGCTCTGACGGTATGAAATATTATGAGATGCACGTGACGAGATAATCCTTAATATATTTTTGTTGTTTTCAGGAAGAACATATCACCGACGTTGTTTTCTCGACATTCGAACAAGAACGGACATTACGCGCTGAGATTACAAAACAAGGGCTAATTGTGCGAAGTAAATTTGCGAAATGTTGGAAGATACGGATCTTGAAGATTGTTCGAGCAAACGTCGATATCTCCAAGTAGATTATGAACCACCACATACTCCCGAACACCAAATGCATCATCCATCTATATTGTCCTCAAGTGAAAAGACAACTAAACCACCAAAAAGGGTTGTTATATAACTTAAATATTGTCTGCAAAAAAAAAAAAAAAAAACGCTTTTCACGGACAGAAGGCAATCAATTCAATTTTTTAGGGGGACACATTGCCTGGTGGTGCAAAAATTGAGAATGTGACTCCCCTGAATCTTCTACCGTCGGATAATGAAGAGTATAATGATGATAACAATGAGAAGAAGGTTTCCCTTCCCCAGAAGGAACTCTCGATCTCATTTTTAACAATCAAAGTAGATGGATCTTGCCCTCGAATTTAAATGTTGGCGATATTGTCGCTAAGAAAATATCTGAAAATGCAGAGGCAATGAAAAAGAAAATAAATTATCAGCTATAGAAAAAGCTGTATTACGCTATTGTTTATCACAAATAATCGATCTATGGGCTCATATTAAACAATGGTTTTCTCTCGAAGATAGAAGAGTTATGAAGGATTACATGTCTTTATTACAAGTTCCCTGCCTGAAAGACGAAGAAACTTCCTTTGTCACAACTATCGAAAATGTATATGCATTGTTTCAATTTGCTTGTTTTGTACGCACAAATATATATGATGATTAGTTTTTCTTATACAGATTGTTCTCGAAAAAAGAATAAACGAACCATACGAATTTTGCGCTAGAAAATTTACTAGTTCCGAGGCGAACAACCCACATGCGAAAGATTATTAAAGTATACTTAGATTTGTTAGTATTTTATTCTGCTATAAATTGCTTTGATTCTTTATTTTTTTTTTTTTTTTTGTGGTTCAATTCTGATAATTTTCATGTTTATAGTATTTACAGAAGTGAGGACGACGATATGTTGAATTCTGCACACACAGAGATTGACATAATACTAAAAGCATGTTCATATATTGTTGAAGGACTGAGGAAGAGTCTAATAGTAAAACAAAGATGGTTGGTAAAAATTAGATTTGATTGTTTTGTATTCCATTCTCACAAATTACTTATATTATATTAAAATAAGGGGAGAGTCATTCTGCCCATTGAGCAGAAACACGGACTATAAAAATGGTCGCAAGTGTGATGTGCGCTTCTTGTCACAATCAGGATTAGACCTTGGAGAATGGGAGTTCGCGTCAAATGCAACACCACAAAAGGAAATTGGCGACCGTTGTCGATCAGCTCGTATTAATCAATCGATATTGAATGGTCTGTTGAATCGCAACCTGACCAATGAACAGGTTACGAAAATTAATGTTCCCTTTTAACAGATTGCGGGTACGAATGGGCAGATGTTAATTGAGGATTTGGTTGAGGGTTTCTATATTGTCTTTCCGGGTCCAAAGTTTGAGCTTCCCACGAAGCTTCAACATATTGGAAAGCTGAAATCCTCTGTAATCATTATCAAGTTTGTCATGGTAAACTTACGTTCCTATTCATTCAACATCTGAAGTATTAGTATCATCAATTCATTTTAACATAACACAGGATATGTATGAGAAATAATGGAGACCAAAGAAAGTAGGAATAATGCGTTTGATGATATTTTCGATAGTGATGAGCTTGACACGAGTCGACCCACCCATTATAAGTCGGAATATATTCGTAAACCGTGGTGGACCCCGAAAAGCAATAAAGCAAAAATCACCAACAACAAATAGCAAACAAATAATTCATATTTAGAGAGGGAGGTGCTAGATTGTATATTTTTTTAAATTCATAGCTTATCACGCGGTTAATTGTGTATTTACTTCTGAAAAAAATAATAAAGACTTTCACTAGCAAAACAATCGTTTCCGTCCAAAGTATGCACCAGATTTTTTGAATTTTAAAATGTAATTGGTAAGCGTAACGCCCACGTGATTTTTCCTGACCCAATTATGAGCTGGGGCATTTTTTGTATTACACTTCCGCTGTTCAAATCTTGGCCGAATTGCAAGAGGATCACCCTCCGGCTTGCTAAGATCAAATTAAAAAATCGCACAGATGAAATTAGTTTATTCAATAAGACGAAGATGCTTAGGAATAACTATATATGGGTCTTCGTAATGCCAAACATACCTTAATGCAATCAAATTCTCTTCGCATAATTTTTTTTTTAGTTGATCCCGTTCTTGCTGTTTATAAAATTATTAGATCGTCTTTATGAAAGAATTCATGATATTTTTCATGTCGTATACCTTGGACTTCGATTGCAAAGTCATACTTATATATAGTCGTGATTATTTTTTTCTTGGCAAAAGTGATCGGCGTGCGCATATATGATTTTTATTCACATAAGAAAAAATATCTCGGATTATCTATCTCGTAATACACCGAAATAGATTATCCACACGTCAAAAATAGATCATACTATATCTACTGCACACGAGCGATTTTATACATAAGTATCTTCACAAATAAATTCTTTAGAATCAACTCTATACTATTGCAAAGCAGGCCATTGGGCGATAAATCGGGATTCAAGCTCTGCTCTTCTTTGAATCATGACCCTTCGGATCTACAATTCTCGTTACAACCCAGGCCCAAAGTGACATATCTTTAGATTCATATGAATCTCTCCCGTTTTCATTGCATGCATCACTCGTAAAATATGACGATTATACACAACTCATCTAATATGGGGACTCTGCACCAAAAATGAACCATACATTCTCATACTATAGAGAACCAAATCTAATAGGTCTAAAATGCTAAACCTGTTAAATATATTATTCTCAATCAGCGATAAATATGTCTGGTTTTGATGTTACAACTATTCTCGATATAAAAGATAGAACATTACCCAAACCCTTTAAAATTCGTCCTGAATATGATATGAAATATGTAATGTCATATATTGGAAATTATTTTATTTTCGATGAAAACGATACTATGAACTCTTCGATAATGAGAGATCATTCGATACCTTTTCTATCCTAAAACAGAATAAAACACCGGTTCAATGGGTAATATGGGTCAGGGTACCTTTACAGAATTTATTAAATGTTGGAAAATTAAGTGTATATCACCGACTATGTTTATTCGCATCATTTGATAAAGGTAAATTTGTCGATTTCAATTATTATAGGCCAAGAATTCACAAAAGTCATATATGGCTATTTGTTTTGGTTGCTGGAAACTCATAAAAATTGATGATATACAACCCAAAAATCATTTCATTTTACTAGATGAAAATATTTTGAATTGCCTCATACCTAGTGATTTGATTATCAGTTATTGGAATAATAAATGCGATAAATCAAAAACTGATTTCGAAAAAGCAAGGATTATATAAAAAGCTTGAAGAAATTATAAACAGAGGCCTGAATAATTAGCAATCTAAGCTTGGAATTCTCTAAAGACAGATAATTATTCCAATGATAAGAAGTTTTTAGACACAACTCTTCAAAAAGTAAATCGCTCTGATGGTTATGGTTATATTTATTATGAAGGAAAATGGTTATGTTGATATTTCAAAAGTCCTAAATTGTGGGTAGAATTCATGAAAGTCTTTTAACTTATAGACTATATGACTATGTGATAAATTAATTGCAACAAAATGGATACAGATTAATTGATGATAGGTATTGATATATAAAAATACAATAGATAGAGAATTTTGATCAATATCTCAATAATGGCTATTAGACTTTGCCATAATATAACTTATTCATATCTTTAAAATAAATCATTAGAAGTATTTCTGAGGACTAATACTTTAAACTTTATTTCATTATTTTTCCTAAACAAAGTTGATAACATCTTTACTTTGGTTTTTTCATATCAATTTGTTTATGGAACACAAAATCTCTAGTATTGATAATAGATCAATCTTGTTAATATAGTATTACACATCTCAATAAAGTTTCTTTTTACTGATTCTCTGACCATACACAAAAAAGATGTTTACAAAAAGTTATTATACTTCTATACTAAGAAAGCCTTAATACTCTCTTTAAACCAACTTGAGAAGAAGTTCAAAAGTTACCATTACATTTCTCCCTTTTATAAACATTCCTCTCCAAACAAAAACATGACTTTTATTATTTCTAGCCATGAAATCTCTTTTTTACCAATAATAAGAAAGTTCTGAAAGGAAGAAGAACTGAAATGCTTTGTCCTTCCACTTAGTAGAAAAATACTATAGAGTTGTGTTGATAATGTGAGACTCTTTATAATAATCACTTACTTTCTTGTTATAGTAGTAGCTTTAATAGTACTTGTTCTATATTTTTTCTGAAAAAATTTACCTACCTCAATTTGACCCTGAATTTTAAGTAGCACAAAGTTTTTTGTATAGTGATTGAATGGAAGAATACACATTAGTAAAAGAATATAAATAAGTTTCTATTGGTGATCTTATATATCCTGAATGTATTTTTTCAGCTCTATAAGTACTTGAAATCTATCACAAGTCATTGGGTTTTAGTGTAGATAGATATAGAACACATTTTTATATAGTTATTAGCCATCTTCAAATAGAGTCTATCAAATTATAGTAAAAGTTATAAGATACTATGCCTGGTTTTTAGAGATATAGTTATCTATCTCTGATTGCCAGATAACTTTTTTCAGCTTCATTAAATAAGTAAATATTCAAAGATAAGGAACTAATTCCTCTATTTATTCCTTGACTTGGCTTTTAGAATACAGAAAATAGAGTGTATAAATAGTTCCTTTATTGCACTATTATTAAATGATAAGGATAAAAAAAATAGTGTATAAATTGATCTACCAGTATTAATATATATAGTATATTTCAATCCTTTCTTATTCCTAAATGGGATTGAATCCATTTTCTTTCCTCTATATCTTTCAAAAAAGTAACTCAGTAGTTTATCCTAAAGACTTTCCCCTTTCTACTGAATACTAGTATCTTATTTTTGAGTATGTTCTATACTAATATTTTAGAAACTTCCTTAAGAAAGTATAAGTTAGCTATTAAGGGCAATGTGTAAAAGACTTTATTTCAATAAGTCAGTGAACAATTGTTATTTGGCCAACAAGACAACAAAGTTGTTTTATTTCAG
>CAJVPT010004046.1:0-14122 GCA_910592055.1 Acaulospora colombiana
TAGAGTACTTTTGTATAAAGATGAGTTAGTCACTTTGTGAAAGTCTATAAAATATTATAAATTTATTTTCAATTTTTCAATAAAGACATGTCATTGTGGTATGATTGCAAGTTAAAAAAAAAAAAAAAAGTATGTATCCAATAGGATTTGATTTTAACCTCCAATACTTACAGATATTATTCACTCAGATCTCGGAATGGGGCACTTTACCTTTTTTGTCACCACTTGTGATATTAGATCAGTCTTATTTAATTGATTTTTATTTAAGCGGAGCACCAAATTGTGATATTTTGAGCTAAAAGAGTAAAGATCCTGAAGACTACCAAGGCAGGAGATCTTTGAGGTATTTATAGTAAGTTAAATCAGAAGCCTTTCTTTATATAATCCTTTTGATAATATAACTGTAGATCTCAACCTCTAATTGACAGAAGGTCAGAAGTCCCATCTTAATACAACCTAACCTAATTGAAGCTTGTTTTAGATAATTGGATATAACTTTCATAGGATAATTGGTAAATCTAATCAGAAGGGTAATTTTGATTTTTGATTCTTAAATGGTATTGAACTATAGACCTTATAATTGTGATCTGGATGCACTACCACTATACTATTGACCCACAGGTTTTTAGCTTTAGTAATTCATATTATATGTATAGTTTATAAATATTTAATAAAACATATATAATTAACCTAATAGAGGGTTAAAAAAAAAACTAGTTATAAAAATATTTATATAATATTACTCTTTTTATTGATTTTTTGATTATGTATAAAAAAAACATTTGTAAGAAATTTTTATTTATATAGTTTTAGATATATAACTTTATAAATAGCTTATATAATATTTGTATCATATTTCAATAGACTGACTATTATATAATCAAATTTGTAAAATGAAAGCTCAGTCTTATTTATTAATATTGATAAAGCAATTTACAAATTTAATTGCAGTTATTACATATTTCTATCATTATTGTTGACAAATATTCCTAGAAATTCTACTTTTAAAGGATCTATCGAATGGTTTATTGCCTGAAAATATTTAGTCAAATTAAATTTCTACTACTATCTATTTAGGAAATCTAGACACCCCTATTTTGAATCTTTAATTCTTCTAGATTTCTTACAACCAACTTGTCAAGTTTTGACTTACTAGTTCTGTGAAAGGAGAATTGTATCGTTCAAATAGTTTTGATAGACTTGACATAGTTACTGGTTTTATATCTTTTCTGAATTTGTTTGTATTTAACTGTATTGATTATATCTTTTATAGAAAAAAGAAACTTGTTTAAAACCAGAAGTAGAAAAACCCTATTTGTATAAAACTATAATGGTAATAATTAGCATTTTTTTATATGCCTAGTTGTGTTTTGCATTATAAATAGTTTTCTATTCTATAAATCTTTTATATAATTCTCTTGTAATATTGAATTATGAACCTTGTGATTGTGACTTGGGAACACTACCACTGTATTATAGATCCACAAGTTATTTTTTTTTTTAGTACCCATAGCTAGGCTAGATTGTTGATTTATTAATCAATTGAAAATATAAGTACATTTTCATTCAAGCAGTATAATACATACTACAGCTAAACTATTATTCTAATTTAACTAATTCATTATAAGTATAAAAGCTTTTAAGTTTGATCTTGGAAACAATATTTCACTTCACAGTATCTTTGGATGAAAATCCTTCTAGTCCATTGTATTATTGCCAACAGGTTGATATTGCTATATATCTGATCAAGCTACTGGAATACAAAAAACTACAAAAGGATAGGTTGAAAAAAAGAAAAAATGTGATATCTAAAAATGTCTAAATAGATAACAAGAAAATAATAAGATAAAATTTGAAAAAAAAATTTCCAGCTTTCTCCAAAGATCTGTTTCTCAAGATCTCTTCTCAATAAAAAATGTTCAATTGTGATATCCTTTCTTTTCCTGACCATCTGAGGAACTTATTCATTCTTGATCTTGATTTTCTTATTGTATACTGTTTGAGAAGACTTATTACTTAGTGGAAGCCTTTACTTTTAGGACATACTTGGTTCCAACCTTTTTTGAACAGCAATTTTTTATTTATCTGCAGTAGAAAAGTGACTTAATGGATTCCAGGTTTTTATATAACCTAGTAGAAACTGAGTTATATTGTTTTAGTATAATACCTTCTAGCAGCCACACCTAGTTAAAGAAATTTTATTGATATATATCTTTCATTATCCAAAAGGTCAGATTTTTCAATAATTCTTTTGCCTTATAATGATAGAAAGGTCTTAAAAGTGATGGGGATTCTCATTAATTGCAATATCCTTCAACAACTTCTGGGAAAATGTATTTTTAACTGTAACTAAAGGGTTGAACTTAGCATGGACTAGAGACCATTCAGTTTTATTGCCTAATCAAGATAAAAAAAAAACCTTGGTTTTGAACTTTACCTGATCAGGATAATAGAAAAGAAAAATTTCAGCTTGAATAAATAACAGCTTTTTTATTACCTGGAGACTTGTTGCTTGGGTTCTATTGATCTCATGGAACTTGATCTGTAGATTAATCTAATTGAAGAAGTGGAACAAACATGAAATATCAATTAACTCTTTCAATTACTAATGATATCATCAAAACACATAAGGTGAACAGTAAAAACTCATTTATATTCAGTTACTAATATTTTTTGTATTCACCAATTATATTTTGCAATAAATTGTGTCATCTAAAATTCAGGGTCAAACTGAGATAGACAAAATTTCCCAAAAAATCAAAAAAATTTTTGGATAACTATAAGAGGAAAAAAACAGTGAACAAATACTTTGAAAATATGACTTGATGTTTGTTACCTTCCACTATACAAAATCTCTATAAACATGTTTCAATATAAAAAGCTTTGAGTACTACACTATTAGTTCTTTTTCCTTGCCGAACTTTCTTGCCATAGGTAGAGAAGATATTCTGGACTTTTCTAGGTCACAGGAAGTCAAGTTTTTGTTTGAAAACAATATAAACAAGAAAAGAGTTTAGGAGTATTTTTTGAAATAAAACTTCAAATTGGTTTAGAAATAGTATTAAGACTTTATTAGTAAAGAAATAAAAAATTTCTTGTAAATATCTTTTTTGTATATTAATAGAGGATTAGCAAAAAAAGTTTTTTGTTTATAGATCCATAAGTTATTTTTTTTTTAACTCTCTGTCAAACTAGTTATGTATGCTTTATTAAACAGTTGTAGACTATATATTATATACTGTATATAATACTAAAGCTAAATCTCTAATTAACTCACTTATCAAAGTTTTATTCAAACTCTAAGTGCAATTTCAAAAGTGATTTATTGTTCCATTAGCAGTTCGGATAGAAATCCTTTTAACTTTCAACTTTATTACCTACAGATTACTACTGCAGATTACTTTCCAAGATTCTAATACGGATCAAAACCCAACCATTTTGTCCTATGCTTAATTCTATTTCTTATAATTTCTATAAGATTTAATAAATTTTTGATGAATTTTTTGTGAATTATTAATAAATTTTTATTGAATTGTTAATAAATAATTTTGTAACATTTTGTTTTCACTTTCACTTTCATCTTCTCTTTGCCTTATAATTTTATAGTTAGAATCTTTTTATGAAGCCTCTTGTCTTCTTACTTCCTGGGTCTTCTTGTATTTCACTCTTCTATTAATTCTTTGTGCTTGTTTTCATTCTATGATTTTTTCATATCTTATATTTCAAACTTGGTTGCAAACTTTCTTTTGTACTCTTAAAATCTATTTTTTTGCCATTGTTCCTTTCTTCTTACCATAATAATTTAGATTAGTGGTTTCTTTGATCATATCCTTTTTTACTAACCTTGCACAAAAGCTGAATGTGCTTGAATTAGTTTGTAAGGTTGTTTCTATGAGTTTGAAAATCTATCTATCTATTTTACCTTTTTCTCTTTTATTGTCGATTGATAGTTATATCTTTTTTTCATCTGTTTCCCTTTTTTTATCTCAGTACAACTTATCAAATTCTTTGAAAAATGTTTCAGATTCTTTTTTCCATACTACTAGGATTTCATTTTTATAACCTAACATTCTAGTAGATGTTTTATTGTCTCCTTTTGCTAATTGTATGTTATATAGTTTACTTACTTATATAATTATGTCTTCTTATTACTAGCTTACTTAAGATAGATAGTTTATCATTGACCAATTTGATCAGAAAACTTCTTCTTTGTGAACCTTTGAAAGAGATATTCCATGTACTGCCATCCTTTAATCTATCCCATGTTAGATCCTATAAATAGGTTTGATATTCTTGAACTTGATGATGCCATTTTGTCTCTGTTCTATGTTGCTGTATCTATAACAAAGCAGTTGATCACTTATTAATTTGTTTGATAAATTGTCAAAATTAGACTATTTGTCACATTTTTTTGTCACAATATTACTATAGATATCTTGTTCAATTTGAGGCTATTCCATTCTATTGCTTGAAGCTTTAATGCTTCTTTAATCAATTGGTCTGCTTTTTTGTTCTATAGATCATTAGAGTGAACTTTAACTTTAGTTAAAATCTGTTGAATATGCTTTTTCTTTATAAGATCTAGTATTCTTGTCCAATAATAACCAGTTTTTTTCTTTTAACCATATTTTATGTGTTATTTTAGGATTTTTTTTTTCAAGTTTTTTTCCATTTGGAGATACAGACTTGACTATTAGTAAAGATTTCTATTGTACTGTTTATTGGAACTATTAAAACTATTGTAATAGTACCATCAATTCTGCTCTTATAGATGAGAGCCAGTTTTTACTCCTGTTTGGAATTTCTTTTCTTTTCCAGCTTCTTCAATTTGTATTCATGTTACTCCTATTCTTGCATTTTTATTCCCATGATCGATCAAAAATTTATCTGAGTAGAAGGTCAACTTCTCTTGTAATCCTTGATTACATTGAAGAATTTTGAGTAGGTGATCTTGATATACTCCTTGTTTAACATTGTCTCTAATTATTTCTTGTTTCCAGTCTCCTATTAATATGTGTTCCATTTTTTCAATTTGATTATTTCTTTGATCTTGGGTTTTTAAAACTATACTTGTTATTGTTATTCTTTCAAGTTCAAGTAGGAAACAAAGAATCTTCAGCAATTGTGTTTTCTGATATTTTTTTGGTAGTTTAGAAATGGTATAGTATAGATTATATCAGATTCTATTTCTATATTGCATTTATTTTTCTTTCTATTATTTAGGAGGCATCCTGAGCATTTGATAAGAACTGTTTCTAGACCATCTTCTGTTTCTTGTTGATTAAAGTAACAAATTGTGACTATACTTTGACTATTTTCTCAAATTAGTTTTTCTATCACTAGTTGTTAATTTTCTTTTTTAGCTATCCAAGTTTTTTTCCTTTTATCTCTATTAGATTTAGGCTTAATATATTTTTGCATCCATTTTTCTTCTCATCCCTTTTCCCAGAGTTTTGTAAAGTCTTTTGACTTTCTTTAGTTATGATTCTTTGTAAGATATTATACCATTCTAGGATTGGGCCCTTGCTTGTGTTTTGTATAAGTTGAACCATTTTTTAATTTCTAAACTTTATGGGATTTTGACTTATTAGCTAATCTATATATATTAATCTGTTGTTTTGTAAGGATGATATTGCTTTTTTATATTCTTCAAGTATTAAATATTCCTAAATTGGATTGTTGACTTTGATCTATTTAAAGATATCATTCCACTTCTAACTCTGAAATATTATTTTCAAGTCTTTGGCTAGCTTTAGAACCTGTAATATAAAATTTCTTTATTATCAAGATGGCATAAGGATTCATATAAGAAAAGATTGTAGAGCTCCAAATGTTTAATTTGTGCTTCTTTCAATCTAATGATTATAGTAAACCCTACTAGTCCTTAATTATTTATTCTATTGCAGAGTCCTGTGATTTGGTTTTCTTTTTTATATATTTATATACTTTTGAGATTATATATCTTTGGATGGTATTGTTAAAGGTCAAAGAAGACAAAGTTCAGAATTTTTACCATAGTTATGTGACCGATGATCGTGACATGACTGAAGCTTATGTGAAACAATTAATTGTCAACTATTACCATATCCCTTGCAAGCTAGAAGAATGTGTGAACAATCCATTCATATCAAAAAGATAAAAAACTATGAGCTGAGATAATAGAAAATTAACTGACCATGAAGCAATTTATGCATGACATAATACTAGAATAGCCATAGTGATTATGTAATAGTCCTATGTGTAAAAATATATAAAAGTAACTTCTTTCAATAACTTAATAAAAAATGATAAATCTTAAGACAAATCTTTTGGATAGATAGTTATAATAGTGAAGTTATAAGTAGTTTTAGGAAAAACTACCTTGAGACTCGCCCAAATCTTTTTATACCTCTGCCTTGATTTTGATATTGTTTTATATGTGTAATAGAAGAATAGACTCTTCTATCTGTAGGTTATGTGAGCCTTTGATCATTATCGACAGACTCGCCAATTAACTTGCAACAGTATATTACACTATTAGGGATGAATCTACATAAAGCAGTTTTGTTCTTGAAAAGTTTGTAGTATACTGCTATTAAGTTATTACATATTTTTCAGGACAATATACTATATTGCATTCTGAACTCTATTCTTGAAATCAATATTCTATTTAGTATGTAAAAGATTTTTTTATCTGTTATCTTCTTGTTTTTGAGAGCTCTGATAACAATATTAATTTCTTTTAATACTTTTCTTTTGAGTTTTATTGAGTTTTCTGATTGCCTATCCAAATTTCTAGAAATCTTGTTTGCTTTCTTCTATCTAGTTCTCTGACTACTTCTTTATTAACTCCAATATGAACTTCTTCTAAATAGAAGTTAAAATTGTTGATAGTTATTAGTACCAATTTACTACTATTAATCTGGGAGTCATTTGCTTTATAAAAGATTCTTGTTATCTCTAGAATCTTTTTCATATCTTATTTGGATCTTGTTATCCAAGTGATATTATCCATAAAGACTATGCTTGCATGTCTTGATTCTAACCTCTTAGTAGTATCACTATTTAATTCAAGATTCTATAAAACTGTTATTTCATATTTATG
Source organism: Acaulospora colombiana (assembly GCA_910592055.1). Taxonomy (NCBI): domain Eukaryota; kingdom Fungi; phylum Glomeromycota; class Glomeromycetes; order Diversisporales; family Acaulosporaceae; genus Acaulospora; species Acaulospora colombiana. Next base: position 7,085 of record CAJVPT010004046.1, read on the forward strand.
TTCTTTATTTTCTTGGATTTTATATAACAAGGAGTCATAGAAGATTCTTCACATAAGTGATGAGATAGTTTTTTCTTAATCAATTTCATTTTTTACCCTTATCAGTTCCATGAGATTATCTTCAAATATTACTTTGAACTTTCTATTTCAGAACAAACTTATTATAATCTTGATAAATCTTTTATTCTTTTCAATGTTTTTGTTAATATTTTCAGACTGATAATGTCATATGCCTTGGCTATATCTTGAAAGAGTATTCACAGTTTTTTTTTGTTTTCTTTTACATTTTCGTGGATCTTATTGAGAATTTGAATAGGTTCTGCTATACTTTTATCTGATAATTCTACATAATTGGAACCTTTAAGGATATTGTTGACCTTATAAATGTTTTTCATTCTAGTGATTAGGATTTTGGTAAAACACTTTCAAATAATTTCTAATAGTACAATTGATCTTGTGTTTACCAATTCACATTTCCATAGTTTTGGTTTAGCTATTAAGTATATGTGGCTTTATTTCTAATATATAGATGTACCTTTCTATTTTAAGAAGGTATTTAGCATTTTTCATAGAAATTCTTTTTGCTTCTTGTCCTAATTTCTTCAGCATTTCATAGTAATTTAAGATTTTTCTAGAACTTTGTTGTTTGAAAGTACATAAAGTGTTTTTTCTAATTCCTTATGTATAATTGGCTCTAGAAGAGTGTTGTACCATATATCTTGGTTGCACTGTTTAAAGTATATTCTTTTTTCTACTCTTCAGTAAAATTATCAAAGTTGGCATTATACTTTTTGAAGATCTCTTGATAGTATTATTATTTTTTTTTTTTATCTTCTTTTTGTTTGTTGTAATATATTCCATACTATCTTGCTTGATTTTGACCTAATCAAGTATTATTTTATATCTTTCTTTGTTTATTAGCAAGCTTACTATCTTCTTTTGATTGTATTTGAGATCATCACATCTTTGTTCTAATACTAATCTGATCTTCTCTCTTATCTTTTTGCCTTCTAAGTTTTGATATATAAACTTAAGCCCCTCTATTACATCTTGGATATCTTTTTTCAAGGATATTCAGGGGATGTTAAAAATACTAAATTGAATGCAATAGTTTTCTATTTGATGATATAAATTATGAATGGCATTATGTTTTTCAATAATTATACTGAGTTCCTATACTTTTGCTATTTCTTTTAATACTTTGCTTTCTTAAAAACTGTTTTTAATTGAAGAACCTTTCTATATTGCATGAATCTTGAACTATATTTATATTGCCTTTTCTTATTTAAAATCTGTTTTTTGATTGCTAGTTTATTAAAGAATATAATACAAATTAGATTTTCAAAGATTTTTTAGATTTTATTAGCTTGTATTTTTTTTACCTTCATTAGGTTTTTCATTAAGTACTGGCTTCAATAAGGTTTTGAGCTTATGATTCAAACTTTTTTGAAAGGCTTGTTATTGTTCAGGGAATATTCTTTTTAGATCAATTTTTTGTGTTTTGATTGTTGTACAATATTTAATAGTCTTATTTCTTGTAAATAGATTATCATCTTGTAATATTACTGATAATATAGTGTGATCACTTTTAATAGTCTCTTTTATGTCTTGATTATTGAATTGTAGAATTGTATATTTTGCCAAGCTTTGTGACATTCAGATAAAATCTATTCTACTACTACTTGTGACATTATACACACTCTTTCCCATAGATCCCTAATCACCACTTTCAAAGAAGCATTCCCCCTAAACGCTATGTTTTGGAAGTAATAAAACTTCATTACTTTCTTTAAAAACACCTGCTTCGATTAGCAGCAGTTATACTTTACCCTTCTTGTTTATCTTTCCTCTTCAAAAACTCTCTACCTAAGAAGTTAATGACAGGAAAGCTTTTCTAGAAAGAAGAAACCAGATGAAAAAACACCCTCCCTTTCTTCCCTATGGAGGTCTCAAAGTCTAGAAAAAAGTGTGGGCCAATAACTTCATGCTAGCCTGGGAAACTGACATCAATACCACAGGCAGAAACAGCTTCTCTCCCAGCATGCAGAAATTTTTCTTGGTATTTTGGGGAATTTTGTTTACCCCAGTTTGACCCTGAATTTTCTGTTACACCAGATTTTGGACGGATTGATTGGTTGAAGATTGGGATTGATTGCTCCATGGTTAGCAGAAAAGTAAATAAGGATACATGTAACATGAGACATAAATGCATTTCCTAAGCTCCATAAGAACCTTAGGTCCATCGTAAGTCATTGGCTAGATGTGGATGGATAAATATCACATGGACTGTGATCTCCTCTCCCTCATTAACTCCGAAAGTAACAAGGCTATGAATTGAGTACTTTCAGAGACAAAGTTGGATGGACAAGTAGTTGTTAGGTGTCCCTTTATTCCTTTCCCTATTCCATTTTCTTGTAAATATTTTTAACCTTCCTCTTTATTTTTCCCCCTTTTTTCCTTTACTTCTCTTTTTTCACACTGACTAGTCCTTGATCAGTACAAGTAATCCTTAGCACCGGATGGTGTTGAGTAGCTTGGGCAAGTTCTGGAAAGTTAGTCCCTCTAACAGATGGCAACAAGCTGATTGGTGGATTTAATCCTAGATAGTATCAAACCAATGGCAGTGGGCAATCAGCAATGCACCTTTGAGTGTATCTGATCAATCCCCTCTTTGTTATTAGAAGAGAGTATTTACACTAGGTGGTTATGTATTTTTCTTATCCTGGTTAGGTTAGACTTAGATCGAGTGTTATAAATAGATAGCTTTTTATACTATTTTCTCTCTAATAATCTGTAAATCCTTAGACAGTACAGGGAAATATTCATCCCGATTGTCCCTAAATATGATTTTCTATTAATAAAGTGGCTGGAGAGGTGCAGGATAAGCCAGTGTTTAAAAAAAAAAAAAAAAAAAATACTACTTGTGGCATCTTGTCTTATGAGGGTTTTATTTTTTTCTTCTCATATTACTTGTATATATAGAAAGTCCTATTTATCAAGAAAATTGAATAGAGAGATCTTTGAGCACCAAGAGGGTCTGAAACATAATCTAGAAGAGAATGTTCTATCCTCTGATAAATTGTATGCTACATTAAAGTCACTAATTATAATTGTATAAAAACTATACCTAAGTTTTTCTTTGATAAAACTTATAATGTTGTTTTGCACTTTCTTATGTCTATATCTATCTGATGAAATGTAAACCTATATAATATATATTTTATTTCTTTTTGTTAATAGATTTATAGTGATCATATAGCCATCTATTTTATCTACTAATGCCACTTGTTTTTCAAGGTATTTTCTTGTTAGTAGTCCTATTCTTGTACCATATGAGGTATTTTTATTAGTATTGTGAAAGTATTTATACTTTTTCTGATTATCAAAGATCCATTTTGCATTACTATATACTTGGTCTTATACAGCCCTATTATGCCTAAACCTTGTTTACTTATCTCTTCTATAAAACTATATTGGTTAACTTTGTCAGTGATATTTCTAATATTATGTATGCCTATTCTTATTATTCTTTTTTCCATGTTAATTTTTTCTTCTCTATTATTATTTTGTTTACCTTTACCTTTTTCTTTTTTGTTCAGGAAGTCTGTTTTTTTATTTTGTAGAAATATTTCTAGATTTAAATTATCTAATTGTATATTGTTTTCGTAAGCAACTTGTCTATTAAATATTGAAGAGATATTTGATTACTAGTCCTGTACTGCATTACTCTGACTTTACTAAGACCTTCTTCGTCTATACGGATGCATGTTGTATTTCTTTTTTTGTTGATATTTATCTTTTTTTGAGGTTTCTACTAGAGATAAACTGGATTCATTTTCCCTCTTGTTATTTTGAACAACTGGTATACCTTTTTAGGAGTATTTGTCCCTCTTCTATCATATCTTGTTTGTCTATTGATAGTTGTCTTATCTTCTAGTCTAACTATTTGATTACTTGGTTTTTGTAAGTTGACTAAGATATGATATAATGGATCTTTCTCATTTTCTATTTCTATATTTGACTCATTTTTATTAAGACTATTATATTGGTTATATCTTAGGTTATCAATGGATTCTTTATTGCTTCCTATAGCTAAGTTCTTATATTTTTTATTGTTTCTTTGTTTTATACTTCCAGTTTGAATTCTATAAGATTTTCTTTGACTTCTTGAAGATGAATATCTTGGAAGTGACTTTTTTATTGACAGATGACTCTTACTAGATGAAGAAAAGGAGCTTATTGATTCGTTGTCAAATAGTAAGTCCATGGAAATCTTATTTTTTTTTTTGTTTCTAAGATCTTCTCACTTTTTACTAATATATTTTTTATACTCTATAACAAATATAGTCATTGCAAGACTATATGTTATTTATAAGTTTTGTTGAAAGCTTCTCTTGTTGCAAAACATATGATTGTAAAGTTCTGTTTTTTCAGTATATAGGAGTTTCTTGGAGTATAACACACTTTTGCTTCTATACCATTGGATGTTCTGGCTACTAGACTTGAATAGATCTTATTAGTTTCTAGTAACCTTGCAAAGTTTTGATTTTATTCTATTAGAATAATATTAATCTTTCTGTCTATTAATTCTTCTTTGAAAAAGATAGCTCTAGTAGTTTCTGACCCTAAGGGGATCATTCATAAGGTTTCTGGATTTATTTTCCAGTGACTATACCACTTGTTATAAGTCTTAACTCTTGTTTTTGTTTTAATCTTATAAATATATATGTTTTGAATCTTTCTATATCTTTTTAGATATTCTTTTATAAGGTGATGAGAAGTTTTGTATTCTATATCTATTAAGCTAACATGCCATATATCTTTTTCTTTTTCTTCTTTCATTGATCAAAAGATCTTCTTATCTAATATCTCTATATCTTATATTTGATTGTTGATTTTGTTTTCAAGCTATTATAAACAAAAGGCCTCTTCTTTTTTGTTTATTTTTTCTAAACATTTGAGAAGATTTTCTTCTTTTTCTAGGTAAAAGCTTAATCATTTATTTTCATTAATAAATTCTTTTTAAAGAAAATTGTATTTGTTTTGTGGCAATCTCAGTATATTACCCAAGTATACTTTGGTCTTTTCTTTATTATCTCCTGGAATATTGACTGTCATTGCCTCTACTTTATATTTATTTTTTTTGTTTACGAAGTAGGGAATTAGTAATAGGACTGCTTGCATGTTTCTTGTTATATAGGAACTATACTTGATTATATTAAGGTCTTGAATTTTATCTTTAAGTATTTCTACTTCTATTTCCTCTTGTTCTTGACTATCTATCATTGTTATTTCATTGTTCAATATTAATTCATTTTTTAACTCAATAGTAATCTCCATTGAAGTGAATTGTGTTCTTGATGGCTTTTCCTTAATTATATCTAGATATCTATCTTCTATATAGGGTTAAAGTAGATTCTCCTCCTTTTTCTTTTCATTATGCCAGAGATAAATAATATGTTATATAAGAATCCACTCTTTATGGAATATTGTTTATCTATTTCTAGGATTCTAGCAATTATACTATCCAATATAATATATATTTCTGGAGCAGCTATCATTATATTATTATGAAGAGTTATATCTTTTTGTTAAATAATTTGTTGTGTTACCTATAGTTGACCCATTTTATTATTTTTTTTGCTAGTTAAACTAGTATATTAATAATATCTTCTTCTCTTTTGTTTACTATTTGAAGTATCTGTTTTGTTTTATTTATAATAGCTTATATGCATAGATTGATATTATTGTTATATAGTTGTATTGTATTATAAGTGGTTATATGAACAGATTAATTTTGTTTTTAATACTATTTTAGTAACTATTATTAAGCTTATTACCGTAAACCACTGTATACAATACTCCCTCTAAAGTAATACCCCCCTTAAATAATATTCAGTAGTATTCAAGAAAATTGTTACTCAATAAATGATTACTATCCAAGTATATTAAGCTAGAACCAATAAAATTGCAATATGAATGGACAAGTGAGAAATATGTTAGATAATAATAAGACACCAAATATCCCACCATTTATACTACCCCCTTTTTAGTAGAATATCTCCCCAGGTACTAATTAATTTATAATAGGATAAATTGATTAATACCTGGGATATTGTATGCAATAGTTTACAGTAGTTTATTTTAATATGGATAGAACTTATGTTATTATTTACTATTTAGTACTAATGTTGTTTACTTGCTTTAACTAGTTTATTACCTGTATTTGAAATATTGTTTATGTTAATCACTTGATGTTGTTTTGTTATAATTATCAATCTTTTCAATATAGTAGCTTTGTTGTACTGCTATAGTAGATCTTAATCGAATGTATTTTGAAAGTTAACTCTTATACATATTTATGTTTATATTACTTGTTGATATGTTTTGATATTGAGAAATTGAAGATCTATATATTAAGCTATTTAGATCTTGAAGAGCTTTAATGTTTTTTTGGATCTTGAAAAATTTGAAATTATTTAATTTATCAAACCAATCTATTTTTTTCCAAGATTTTGTGTAGTATCAAAAAAGGCATTAATTTGTATTGATCTGATTGCAAGCTTTGTGAAGTTGATATTGGCTTCCCTTTTCTAACTGTAAATCAGTTACTATTTGTTTGTTCCCTTTTCTATAAGTTGAGGAAGTAAAAAAACTAATAAAAATAAAAGTCTTCAATTATTTTCTAGTTTGAAGTATCTAGTATAGTTTTGTTTATATTGGATTGTTTTTAGATTTGTGTTGTTGTTACAAGAGTATGTTCCTTGTATTTGATATTATTTCTTTTCTTTGGGTAATTTTCTAAAAAGGAAATTATAAGAATCTGGAAATTTTTGAAAAAGAGTAGTCACTATAGATCTACAAGTTATTTTTTTTTTTTGAGTACCTGTAACCAGGCTAGATCGTCAGTTTATTAATCAAATGAAGACAAAAGTACATTTTTATTTGAGCAGTATGATATATACTACAGCTAAACTATTATTCTAATCTAACTAACTCGTCATAAGCATAAAAGCCTCTAAGTTCAGCCTTGGGGAC
>CAJVPT010004047.1:0-14119 GCA_910592055.1 Acaulospora colombiana
CAACCTAATACAAAATATAGAGATATTAGATAAGAAGATCTTTCAATCAAGAAAAGAGGAAGAGGAAAAGAATATATAGTATGTTAGCCTAATAGATATAGCACATAAAACTTTACAACATCTTATAAAAAAATAATTCAAAAGGTATAGTGAGATACAAATTATATATATCTACAAGGTCAAAACAAAAACAAGGGTCAAAACTTATATCAAGTGGTATAGCTACCTCAAGACAAACCCAGAAACATTATGGATGACCCCCTTAGAAACAGAAACTACTAGAGCCATTTTTTCTAGAAAAGAACTGATAGACAGAGAGATTAATGATATTTTAATAGAAGAAACAAAAACTTTGCAAGACTACTAGACATAAACAAGTCCTATTCAAGTTTGATAGCCAGGACATTCAATGATATAGAAGTGAAAGCATGTTACACCTCAAAAAACCTCTTTATATTGAAAAAACAAAACTTCACAGTCATATGCTTTGCATCAAGAGAGGCCCTCAACAAAGTCTGTAAATAATATATTTTTTTACAAGGGCTATGCCTATTATGAAGTGTAAAAAATATAATAATAAAAAATGAAAAAACCTATGATACTGAAAGAAAAAAAGCCAAAGCACAAGATATAATAGTTGAAATAGACAATGAGATACCTATAGACTCATTATCTGACAATAAATTAATCAGTTTCTTCTTCTCTTATAGTAAGAATTATTGATCTTCAAGAAGGCAATATCCAAGATATCCATCTCCAAGAGATAAAAGAAGATCCTATAAAACTCAAACTGGTAGGGGAAAATAAAGAAATAATGAAAGACTTAAGAACCCAGTCACAAGAAGTAATAGAGAACCTATTGGCAACTCAAGGTTTAGTCAGTACAGTAGTTTTGACAAGTATATGTCAAATACAGAAATAGAAAATGAAAAAGATCCACTATATCATATTTTAAACAACTTCAAAAAGTTAAGTGACAGAATAACTAGTTTAGAGAGTAGAATAGCTCCTAATAGACAAATAATATATAGTAGAAGAGAAGCAAATCACTCCTAAAAAGATGCACCAGTTGTCTAAGATAATAAGAGGGAAAATATGCCCGGTTTATCCTCAGTAAAAATTTCAAAGGAGGGCAAACATTAACAAAAAAAGCATAACAGTGTACAATTAAATAATTTAGATTTAGGAAAATTTTTACAAAGTGAAAAAATTGATTTTTTGAACAAAAAAGTGAAAGAAAAAAAAAGCAAAGTAACAATAGAAATGAGAAAAATGACATTGAAAAAAGGATAATAAAAATAGATACACACAATATAAGGGGTATCATCAACTTAACTAATCAACATAATCATATAAAAGACATAAGTGAGCAAGGTATAGGGGTAATAAGATTATGTGAGATCAAGCTAATGCATAGTATTGCAAAATGGGCTTTCAGTAATCAGAAAGAATATAAACACTTCCATAGTACCAACAAAGATACCCCATATGGTACAAGAGTAAGTCTACTAATAAGAAAAGATCTTGAAAAACAAGTAGTATCAGTAGAGAAGGCAGATGGTTATATGATCACCATCAATATGTTGACAAAGAAAAACAAAATCTGCATTATACAGATTTATATCCCATCAGATAGACATAGACACAAGAAAGTACAAGACAATTTAATAAGCTATATTAGAGGAAAACATAGGCAAGACTTTTATACGATTTTAATGTATGACTTTAATGTAGTATACAACTCATCAGAGGATAGAGCATCCTCATTCAGGACATGTTTCAAACCCTCATAGTGACTTGAAATTCCTTTATTTAATTTTCTTGACAAATAAGATTTTTTAGATATATAGGCAATATGGGAAGGAAAAGACAAAACTTCTACAAGGCAAGATATCACAAGCAATAATAGAATAGATTTCATCTGGATGTCACAGAGCTTGGCAAAATACACAATCCTACGATTCAACAATCAAGACATGAAAAAAACTACTGGAAGTAATCTACATTATGATAATTTATTCACAAAAAACAAGACCATCAAATACTGCATAACATCCAAAATACGAAAAATTGATCTAAAAGAAATATTCCTCAAACAATGGCAAGCCTTTCAAGAAAACCTGAACCATAAACTCAAAACTTCCTTGGAGCCTATGCTCAATGAAGAACCTGATTAAGATAAAAGAGAACTATTAACAAATAAAATCTGGAAAATCTTCAAAGATCTAATTTGTAGAACAGCTTTTAACAAATTAGAAACCTAAAATCTGGTATCAAATAAAGAGAAACAATACAAATACAGTTCAGAATTTATGTGATACAGAAGAGCTCTTCAATTAAAAAACAGTCTTTAAGAAAGTAGAGGTATCAAAAAAAATAACAAAGATGCAAGAGCTCAATGTGACTATTGAAAAACATAATACCACCCATGATCTATATCATTAGATAGAAAACTATTATATCTAATACAGCATCTCCAATATTCCTTAGATACTCTTGAAAAAAGATATTCAAGATATAATAGAAGGGCTCAAGTTTATAAGTCAAAACTTAAAAGCCAAAAAAGTAAGAGAGGAAATCAAATCAACTTTAGAACTAAGAAGTGATGATCTCAAATACAATCAAAAGAAGATGGTAAACTTACTAACAAATAAAGAAAGAAGCAAAATAATACTTGACCAGATTAAAGTCAAGCAAGATGGTATAGAATACATAATGATGAATAAAAAAGAAATTGAAAAAGAAATAAGAAGATACTATTAAGAAGCCTTCAAAAAGCAAGATGCCAACTTTGTCAATCTTACTGAAAAGTGAAAAAAGAAATATGATTCCAAGTAGTACATCCAAGATATATAATATGACAATTTTCTAGAACCGATCACACATGAAGAACTGGAAGAAACTCTCTGTATGCTTCTAAATAAAAAAGCCCCAAGAAAATTTTAGATTAACTATGAAATGCTAAAGAAATTGGGTCAAGAAGAAAAGAATATCTACAAAATATGCTAAATACTTTCTTAAGATGAAAAGTTATACCTGTATGTTGAAAACAAAGCCACATATACCCAATAGCTAAACCAAAACCATGGAGGTGTGAATTAGCAAATACAAGACCAATCGTATTGCTAAAAGTTACCAGAAAGTGTTTTATCAAAATTCTAATCACCAGAATAGAAAACATTTACAAGATTAACAATATTCTTAAAGATTCTAATTATACAAGATTGCCAGGAGAGCATAGTAGAACCTATTCAAATTCTTAATAACATCTGCAAAGATGCAAGAGAAAATAAAAAAGAGCTATGGATACTCTTACAAGATACAGCCAAGGCTTATAATACTATTAGCCTAGAAATACTAACCAAAGCAATGAAAAAGATTAAGGCACCCAAAGGTTTTATCAAGATCATAATGAGCCTGTTTAAAAATAGGAAGTTCAAAGTAATATTTGAGAATGACTTTATAGAACCAATAAGGGCAGGAGATGGAATAAATCAAGGAGAAACCATCTTACTATTGCTGTGGAGAATTTCCATAACTCTTTGCTATACAAAATCCAAGAAGATATAGAACAGGAATACATAATGGAAGTCTTATAAAACTCTGATCTAAATAATACCATCACTAAAAAACTAGAATCAAGATATGCAACAATAGCTTTTATGGATGATACTACATGGATAGCAAGGTTCAAAGAAAATATAGAAAAGATTTTAGAAATAGCAAGGATCTTTTACAAAGCAAATGGCCCTCAGATCAATAGCAACAAGTTAGTTTTAGTTACTATCAATAATTCTAACCACTATTTAGAAGAAGTTCATATAGGAATAAACAAAGAAGTGGTTAGAAAATTAAATAAAAGAGAGCAAGCAAGATTCCTAGAAATATGGACAGGCAATCAGAAAACTGAAATCGAACTTAAAGAAAGGATTCTAAAAGAAATCAATACTGTTACGAGAGTCCTCAAAAACAAGAAATTGGCTGATAAGCAAGCCCTTTATATACTAAATAGAGTATTGATTCCAAGAATAGAGTTCAGAATGCAACATAGTATATTGTCCTAGAAAATATGTAATAACTTGATAGCAGCATATTATAAGCTCTTCAAAAACAAAGCAGCCTTATGTAGATCCATTCCCAATAGTGTAATTTACCATCTGAAGATACACAATTTTAAAAGTATATGGATGCTTCAAAAAGAAAACCAAATAACTGTACTCTATGATAAAATAAATGATCAGGGTTTAGCAAGGCTTACTACAATCATCAGGTTGAAACAAGCATATATTAAATACTGAGGATTCTACAATTTTCTTTTATATGAATTCGTAGATCACCTCAAAGATAAAAAAAATTTCACATTGCAAGTTCTAAAGTTAACTAAAGACTTGGAACTAACTTTTTAGAGCTAGAAGTGAAATAATATTTTCAAATGAACTAAAGACGATAATTCAAGAATATCTAACAGTAAAATAATATAAAAAGGCAATACTATCTTTGTGAAATAACAGATTAATGTACATAGACCAGCTGCTAAACCAAAACTTCACAAAGTTCAGAAAGTGGAAAATAATTCAACTTATCTAGTACACTAGCAAAGGCCTTATCTCAGGATGGTATAATATTCTATAAAGAACTATAACTAAAGAAAGTATAGAAGATTTCACAATACTTTGAAAAAAGGGATAGGAAGAAAAGTGGCTATTAAAATGTATTAAACCTGAATCTGGCAGAGATAAATGAAAGAAAACTTGAATAGTTGCCCAGAAAGAAAATCAACAAATAATATAGGGAAAATTGATTCAAGAGAACAGTCAACATACTATGATAATTCATCATTTCAACTATCAGAAAATAGAAGATGGTCTAGAAACAGTTCTTATTAAATATGCAGGATACTCACCAAACAATAGAAATGGAAATAAATATAATATAAAAATAGAATCAGACTTTGGTCTATACTATATCATTCTTAAACTATCAAAAAAATACTAGAAGAGCACAATCACCAAAAGTTCTTTGTTCCCTATTGGAACTAGATAATATAATGATTAAGAGTATAGTTCCAGAAACCCAAGATCCGACAAATGATCAAATTGAAAAAATGGAACAAGTATTAATAGAAGATTGAAAACAAGAAATACTTAGAGATAATGTTAAGTAAGGAGTATATCAAGATTATCTACTTGAAATTCTCCAGTACAATTAAGGATCATAGGAGAAGCTGATCTTCTACTCTAATGGATCTTTAATCAACCATGGGAATAAGAATGTGAAAATAAATGCAACATGAATACAAACAGAAGAAACTGAAAAAGAAAGTAAATTTCAAATAGGAGTCAAAAACTGATCCTCATCCACAAGAGTAGAACTGGTGACACTGGTTACAATAGCTTTAGTGGCTCCGATAAACAGTATTGTCAAAATCTTCACAGATAGTCAAGTCTGCATTTCTAAATAAAAAAAGCTAGAAAAAGAAGATTCGAAGATGACATACAAAAAATAACTAAAAGAAAAGAATTGATCCTTATGGGTATGGATACTAGATCTTGTAAAGAAAAAGCATATCCAATTAATTTTGACCAAGGTTAAAGTCTACTCTAATAGTTCATGAAATGAAGAAGCAGACCAACTAGCCAAAGAGGCATTAAAACTACCAGCAATAAAATAGAAGAGTCTCAAATTAAGTAAGATATTCACAAAAACTATATGGCAAGAAGAAGTGATAAATAGTTCAATATGATAGTTTATCAAACAAATTAATAAAAGATCAATGGCTCTATTATGGATACAACAATATAGAACAGAGACAAAATGGCATCACTAAGTTCACAAACATCAAACCTACTCATAGAATATGGTATAGAATAGGTTAAAGGATGGAAATATATGGGATATCTTCTTCAAAAGCTCACAGAGAAGAAGTTTTCTGATTAAATTGACCAATAATGAACTGCCTACCTTAAGCAAGCTAGTAATAAGAAGACTGATCTATACAAGCAAGCAAGATGTATAACATGCAATCAGCATCAAAAGACAATAAAACACTTACTTATTAGAATGCTCTGATCATAATATTGAGATCTAAGTGGCATGGCAAAAAGGATCTGAGACTTTCCTTAAAGAATTTGACAAGTTATATCAAGAATATAAGAGGGAAGTAGATGAAAAAATGGTACAACTAGTAGTTGGCAATAGAAAAAAAAAAGATGAATTAGATAAATGGACCTTTAGACTAATAGAATCAGCCTCGCAAACTGGTTCAAGTATTCATAACTTTTGCACAGAATAGTAGAAGGTGATGCAATCAAAGAAGCTGCTAACCTAAACTGTCATGAAAAGAAGCTAGGAATACTGGCAAAAAATGGATTCTAAAAATACAAAAGAAAATTTGTAACCAGATCTAAAAACAAGTCTGAAACATGAAATATAAAAAGATTATTGAATGGAAACAAGAACAAAGAATTGATAGAAGAGCAAAATATAAGAAGGCCCAAAAAGCAAGAGGCAAGATCTGCAAGATAATCCTAGTTATAAAAGCACTAGGCAAAGAAATGAAGTAAAAGAGTATGAAAACAAAAACCTTGTAGAAATTATAAGAAATGGAATTAAATATGGGATGATGTGATTATATTTTGATTCTTGTCAGAATATCATAGTAGTGACCTATGGATAATGATGTTAGAAGTTGAAAAGGTTTCTACCCAAACTACTAACAGAATGATAAATCACTCCCAAAGTTGCACTTAGAGTCCTAGATAAATATAAGACTTTGATAAGTAAATTAGTTAGAGATTTAGTTTTAGCGATGCATATATAATATATAGCTTACAATTGTTTAATAAAGTATACATAATTAGCCTGACAGAGGATTAAATTAAAAAAACAATAAAAAGATTTTGCTTAAAAAAAATAATGACTTAAAGGTTGTTACTTAGATTTTGTTATTTTATGATCTTGAAATTGGATAAACTTAATTGTAAGAGAAGAAAAACCAGAAAATCAATCAAATTTTTTTTCTAAATAATATTATTAATATATATAATATAATCAGTAGGAGCTTATTTATATTCTACTACTAATGTGTTTTATGTTAATCAATTACTTTTAGCAAAAGCTATATCAATTTTATGTCATTTCAAAATTTAGAGTCAAACTGGGATAAGTAAAATTTCTCAAAAACTTTGAAAAAATGAATAACTTTAAGAGATTAACAATAGTAAGTAAAAAAGTTTTCAAATTATTAGTCTTTTGTTTACTTATTTATGTATTATACTGAACTTCTAGTTATACTCTTGCTTTAAAAAATAGCTTTTTAATACTTCATTATTGGTTTTTCTTTCTTTTAAACTTTTTTGTCATAGGTAAAAAAGATGTTTCTTGGCTTTTCTTAGTTACCAAAGATTAAGTTTTTGTTTAAAAAGGAAAATAAACAAGAAAGGAAAGTTGAAAGAGACCTTAAAGTTATTTTTCAAGTTGTTTTAAAAAATAAAATAAGACTTTATTAATATAAAAATATAAAACTTTTTGTGAATATCTTTTTTGTAAATTTATGTATCTAATCAATAATACAGTATGACAGTAGCTTAAAATAATAATAATATATGAAGAAAAATAAGACAAACTTGATTGTAATTAATGTGTTCAGACATAAACAGTACAATAAACAAATAAGTAAACAATAACATATTCTATTTTAAACAAAATAATTTATTAATTAATATATACAGTATAATATGATATAATAGCAACCAAAGAATAAAAAATAATCCAAATTCTAGAATAATAAAAAAAAGAACTATTATAGGTTTTGGAAAAAATAAATTCTAATCAAAATTCTTAGCAAAAACTATAAGAAACAATAATAATTCAGTACAAGTTAATATTAATAAAACCTATCCAGTCATATATTTCTGTAAAAGTAATTTATCTATTTTCAATATTAGACAATATTATTATTAATTTATTAAGAATAGATCTCAAAATTTTAGTAAAGAAATTTATGTTATAACAATACATTCTCACACTCTATAGGAAAAAGCAAGGTAAAAGAGAAGATTTCAAAGCATTTATATTAGAAGAAAAGATATATAATATATTGACAAATAAATTAGAAAATTATTTATCAAGCTTTATCTAAGAGAAGGTTATAATTATAGAGAGTATTCTGATGAAAGTTCAACTATCTTTTACAAAATATAAAAAAGAAACATCTATTATAGAAATAATAATGAAAGATAAAAAAACAGTTGAACAAGCTGAAACTAAAATAAAAAGAATAAAAGAAATAGTACAAGGAAATTATATTATTGACAACATTTTGAATAATACAAAAAATAGAATTCAAAGTTCTAAAATAAATCCATTTTTCATCAAAAACAAGGTCTAATTAAGATAGGAGTGCTTCAAGCAATGTTATCAAGAGAAACTGATGAATAAGAAATCAAGTATTTTAAAAGAGTATTGAGGATATCTAAGAGAATAAATCCTTTCAAAACTGAATTTATCAATGGTAATTATTGAATTATATTTGACTTTGATAAAAAAGAGAATACAATAAGATGTTTTGAATTTATTAATAAAAAAAAAGAAGAAAACTTTATAATTAAAAAATGGTCAAAAACAAGAGCATTTGACTAGCTTTTCAGAGATATGCTTAAAAACAAAAAATTCTTTTTTCTAGTCAGAAAACTACCTTTCTGTCAAAAATAGATTCAAATATATTACTTTATTAGATACATATTATAAATGTAATAAACTTTTGATCAAATAAACAATAGAAGAATATAAAAAAATAGTTAATATTTAGGAATATTGAATATCATTTTACTAGAAAAGATTCAGAATTCATCTCTATGCATATTGGGAATATATCAACCTAAATTAAAGTTAAATAATTAAAATAAATCTAATCAAGTATAGTCTATAAAAAATTAGATAATAAAGAAGTTACTCAAATACTGAAAAAAAAAAACAATATTTCTTATAACTTTATAGAATTGATAGAATATTTATTAAATTAATAGATAATGCATAAAGTCACATGAAAGCTAAAGTCTCTTATATACTAAAAAACAAAATCATATTGATTTCAAAAACTATATAGTAATTTATTTTGAAAATAAAAAAAAACTTGAAAAAATTACTTTAATATTAGATTAAATTTAATAATTTAAAACTAAAATAAAGTGCAAAAAATCATTACAGTAATAAAGCATCAGTAAATTTGATCAGTTCAGAAAGTCTAGTCAAATCAGTTAAAAGAAATGATAAATAAAAATATAAAAGTCAAGAAGAATAAAGTAAAGTTTATTTTAAAATAAACAAAAAAAAAATATTAAGAATATAATATAAAATTGATAATAAATACTAATTAAGAACCAATAGATAAATAATAAGACCCGTTCTTATAGCTACTGATAGCAATAGAAAATCAATAGAGAGAAAAAGAAACCAGGTATTAGGTCAAACTATACAAAATCAATTTGAAATTGATAATATAATAAACTCTTAAATAAAAGATAATCATGTAGACAAAAAATTAAATATAAGATTAAAAGCTAAGAATTGACTATTATACAGAAGTCTAAAGTATTATATCTAAACATGATAATAGAAATACTTGATAAATAACTAGACAAGCTAGAAAAAGATCTAATAAAGAAACAGTTCTCTTACTTCTTAAAGGTAAATTCAACCAATCATAAAAAAAAAGGGAATGTTAATATACTATTTATAAAACCAATTTGAAGAATAAAGGCAAAACATAATAAATAAAAACAAAAAATAATAAAAGAAAACAAAATCATTAAGATTCTAATATTTATTTACAAAACAATCAAGATATTGATATATTTTTGCAAATAAAGAAAATTAAATTTTTAAATAATAATAAAAGAATAAAGCAATCTGTAGAAAAAAAACAAGAGAATAATATAAAAAGCAAGTAGTAAGAATAAGAATATATAATATCAGAGATATATTTAAAAAATTAAAACAATATAATCTTGTTGAAGAATCCTAGAGCAATGAATAGATATAATAGCATTATGCAAAACAAATCTGACTAATATCAAAGTAAAATAAACCTTTGGGAATCAAAATATTTATAAATACTTCTATAGCACTAATAAAGATATCTCTTTTGAAATGGCATCAGTCTTTTAATTAAAAAAGAATCTGAAAAAAAAATGCAATATCTATAGATGAAACAAAAAGATATATGATAGCTATTAACTTTCTTATATAAAGAAACAAAGTCTATATTATGCAAGTTTTTATTTTTTCTAATAAAAAAAAACCAAGAAAATATAAAAATATATAACAAGCTTTATTAAAAAAAGTATAGAAGTGATTTCTATATAATAGTAATAAGAGATTTCAATATAGTATACAATTTAATTAAAAATAGAATATTATTCTTGAAAGTAAGCTTTAAATTTTTCTGGTGATTAGAAATTTTACTATTCAATACATTGAATGAATAGAAATTTATAAATATACAAGTAATATAAGAAAAAAAAACAAAATTCCAATATAACAATATATAACAAATAGTAGTTATATAAACTATATCTAAATATCACAAAGCTTAACAAGATATTCTATTCTATAGTTCTATAATCAAAGTATGAAAGAAATTACAGATAATAATCATACTATACTTATAATAATATTATATACTATAGGTCTTTTTCAAAAAAACATAGCAAAAGTAATTAAAACAAGGTATATTAAAAGAATTAATATAAATAAATCAATATTCACTTAAAAGTAAGATAAGTTTAAATTATAACTTCACTTGATTTCTTGAAGATTGAATATCTTTTCTTGATTTTAGAATTGAAGAAATTGTTTTAGTTTTTTTCGATTTATTAATAAACTTGAGTTTTAAGTTGACTATATTTTTTGTGAAATACTATGTGATACTATTTAAAGAATTTTTAATAAATCTATTCTTTATTATTTCTTTATTATTATAAATTATTTCTTAAATTTATTTTTTGAAAATTATTTTTTTAAAAACAATTTCATTTGAACATACTGGTTAAATATAAATTTGATCACAGTATTAACTGCACCAGAAGCAGTAATAGTTATTTAATAACACTTGATACTGAATCTTCAATTCCTACCATAATAGCTAAATTGTTTAAAAAAAAGGCTATCTATTATATTGCCTGAAATATTAGCATCTGAAGTTATAAATATTAATATCAGAAGTTGAATTATAATCGAAAACTCAAATTAGAAAGAACATTGAAAAATATTAGAATTAAATTATTGTTGAATTATTAAAATTTATCTTTATTAATTAAATTATTTATTTAGAAAATAAAGAATTATATATACAAGTCAAAAAACTAGAAAAAGAAAAGATCAAATTATTAATAACAAGTTTTCTGAAAAATCAAAATAACAAAAAAATGAAATAGAAGATTTAAAAAAGAAAATTGATTAGCTCAAATCTGTGAAATCTGAACTTGATTATATAGTAGTTATAAAATCTAGAATTGTACAAATATTAAAATCTAAAAGTTTGTTAAGTTTAGAAAAGTACTAAAGAATTCAATCTAAAAGAAGTATTAAATAGATAAACCTGATAAAATTAGTTATCAAAGATTAATCAAAACTAGAAGAAGTAAGAACAAAAATGAATACCTTAATGAAAACTATTTTTGATGAATATAAACTAAAAGTAGATGAAAGTTTTTTCAAGTAATGTAAATAAAAAAATATTATAAAAGTTGATACCTGAATTGATAAAATCCATAATTCCATGTTTTAATTTTTCATAAAAATAAATAAATAGAGTGCTTTATATTACCATCAAAGAGGAAGATATTAGAAAACAGAAACTAAAAAACTAAAAACTGACAATAATTACCTATATACAAATAATTGATTAAATAAAGTAAAACTAATAATATTCTATATTTATACTACTTTTAAGTATTAATTTTTAATAAATAATTTAGAAATCAATATAAAGAATTAAAAATCCATAGTCACTTATTGAATAAAGGATTAAGAAAATTGCTAAATATTAGAATATATTAATTGATATAATTAAAAAAACGAAGACTTATTTTCTTTAAGAAAATGAGATTGATTTAAGAAACCCTACTAAAAAAAAAATAAATATACAGTATATGATTACAATTGATATTCTAAAGAGATATTTTTTGACAAAATATTTTATGTCAAATAATTTATAATTATTTATAGTTAAGAGATTTGTTAAAATATTTGAATAAATATTCAAATATTTCAGTTGACTTGTAAATTATATCATAATAATTTATATTTCTATAATATAATATCACCAAAAGACTTGTTAAATTAGATATATAGTTTGAAAGAAATTTTGAAATGTGAATAAAAAAAAAAGTTAGCAAAGAATAAAGAATCAACAGCTAATTCAAAAAATAAAAAATTACTAAATATAAGGAATAATTAATGTATTCAAAGTATGAGAAACAAACTTGAAAAAATGCACAAATAGATGAAATTTAGGAGTAGTTAAAAAGTTAAAAGAAAAATATGAGAAATATTTAATAGAATAAATTAATAGGACTAGTTTTAAAAGGATCAAGTTGAAATATATAAAGAAAAAAGAAAAACAAGTAAAGAAGAAAAGAAGAAAGAGGAAAGTAATGAATAATTTAGTTAATTGATTTTGTAATTTTATAATTTTTTAATAAATTTCATGAAATTTATTGAATTTTCTAAATATTTATCAAATTTTAATACTGGATTTATAATTTTATCAAATTTTTTATTAAAATATACAATTTTTTTGTCAAATTTTTTGCTACAATATCAATTTTTTTATCAAATTTTTTGTTATACAGTTAACTTTTTTAATTCATCTTTTTTTAATTCAGAATTTTATTAATCTGGACATTTAATATTATATATTTTTTTTTATTATATTTTTTTCTTTTATTCATTCATTATTATAATATTTTGATAATTTGGTTCAGACAATAATTATAAATTAATTATATAAATTAAATATAATAAAAAATATCTTTAATTAAGTCTTTGATTATTATTTCTATTTATAGTAATAAATTTAATATTAATTTGATTTTTTTTTAATTTAGATCTTTGATAGATAAAACTAACATTATCAAAAAACATTCCAAACCATATATACATTTAACTGCTATACAAAAACAAGAAATATGTAAATATCAAAGAGATAATTCTCATATATCTTATCATAGTTTAGCAAATAATTATGGAGTTGGAAAATCAACAATACAAGATATTATTTCTCAATCAGAAAAATGGTTAGCAATTAATATTCATGAAAAGTCTATCTATCCATTAAAAAACAAACCTTCAAAATGGTCAAATTTAGAGTAAGCATTATGGTTATGGACAACAACAATTATTGAAAATAATCTTTTTTTAACTGGAAAAGCTATTATTGCTAAAGCTCATATTTATGCAGATCATTTAGGAATAACTAATTATAAGGGAAGTGATGGTTGATTATATAATTATAAAAACTGATATAATTTACATAGTATTGTATGACATGGTAAATCAGCTAGTATACCTTCCATAGAATTTATTGAAAATGAAAGAATACAGATTCATACTGAATTGATGTTATATAAATTAGATAATATATATAATGCCAATAAGACAGTACTTTTTTGGACTATAGAACCTACAAGAACTTTATTGAATCATAAAGTTAGTGATCAAAAAAAAACAAAAGCAAAGTTTCTATTTTATTAATAATGAATGCTTCTGGAACTGATAAATTACCACTGGTATTTATTTATAAATATCGAACACCTAAATCTCTTCATTATATAAATAAATCTTTACTTCCAGCATAATATTATTGGAATAATAAAGTACATATGCAAGTAAGTTTTATTAATATTATTTGTATTAAATTACTAATATCTAATATTAAATTTAATTTTAAAATAGATATCTATATTCAATGATTGGTTAAAATGATTTAATCAACAGATGAAACATCAAAATCAACATAAACTACATGAATAAAAGTATCGCACATCTTAAATTTATTATTATATAAAAATGTACATAATAACTTTATTTAAAATTTTAATATATTATTGTTTATATT
>CAJVPT010004048.1:0-14118 GCA_910592055.1 Acaulospora colombiana
ATCATGCTGCTCGAATGAAAATGTACTTTTGTCTTCATTTGATTAATAAACTGACGATCTAGCCTGGCTACGGGTATCCAAAAAAAAAAAAATAATAAATTTTCCTTTTTGTCTCATTTATTTATTTAAATAAGCACTGATATGAAAAATTTATACAATATGCAAAAATGGGTCATAAAAAATTTAACAGAAGAGAAACATCACATAATAAAGATACTTAAAAAAGAAGGCATGTCTTGTGTGAAAATTTCTTGAATAATTAGATTATCTGCAATGACAGTTAAAAATTGTATTGGCCAATGGAAATTAACAAACCACAAAAGCTACTTAAAAAGAAGAAATAGTAGACACAAACCAATTATTGATAAATATCTTGAGCATTGCATTATAAGAGAAATTAAGATTGATCCATCATTAAGAAAATTGTCAAAACATTTATTACTACCAAAATTTTACATAAAACTCAAACCTCTATGTCCACACATACTTTAATGAGGGCATTAAAAAGAAATAGTATAAAATCTTATGTGGCATGTAAAAAACCCATGATAAGTGAAACTAATCATTAAAAATGTTTAAAATAGGCTAGAGTACACAAGGATTGGATTAAAGAAGATTGAAAACAAGTTTTGTGGACTGATGAATCTTAAATAGGTACTGATTCAAGTGGAAAATTTTGAATTTAATGTTACAAAAATGAACTTTATGACCCAAATTGTACACAAGCTATGATTAAAAGTGGATGCAAATCAATTATGGTTTGGAGATGTATAAATAGATATGATTTGCATCATTTAATTTGCACTTCATCTAATATGAAAGGAATAGAGTATGGAAATCTTATTTTGAATATTGTTTATCCAATAATTCTATCTACTGAGGAAACAATCTTATAAGAAGACAATGTGCCAATTTACAAGTGTAAACTTGTACAAGAAATGAAGTCTGAACTTAAAATCAAGATAATGGAGTGACCTCCACAATCACCATATCTTAGCCCTATTGAAAACACATGGAGGAAAGTCAAGATCTGAATCTATGCAAACCAAAAACCACATAACGAATCTGATCTAGAAGAGGCAGTTATTATAGCATGAAATAGTATTGCATTCGATAAAATTAAGAAATTTATAGATACTATGCCTAAACGTGTAAAAGAAGTAATTAAAAAGAAGGAGTACCCAACACATTGATAGTTTATTTTTTTAGGTATAAAAAATAAATATATGCATAGTAAGTTTTTTGAGTTATAAAAATCACCCCAATGTGGTGTCACCCGTCTGTACATCATTGATTTTTATGAGTTTCCAGCAATCAAAACAAATAACCATATGACTTTTATGGATTCTTTATCTATAATAATTGAAATTGACAAATTTACCTTTACCAAATGATGTGAATAAACATAGCCAGTGATATACACTAAATTTCCCAGTATTTAATAAATTCTGTAAAGGTACTCTAACCCGTATTGCCCATTGAACCAGTGTTTCATTCTGTTTTATGATAGATAATGTATCAAATAATCTCTCATTATCAAAAATTTGATTGAGTTCATTAGCGTAACTTAGCGTGACAAAAGGGTTATACTATATATAACAAATATTTACGTTATATGAACATCAGTGGTGGTGGATTTTCATAATCATCACTAAACTGCCTAATAAGTTGATCTACTTGTGGTTGTTCGTCTAGTTTGCACCAATTTCTTAACATCGTTAACTTCTTGCGAGCCGTCATATTGAACAATTCCTGTTCAGACATGTCGCCAACCATATCTGCCATCCTGTTTTCATAATCTGCTCCAGGAATGTGTTCGGTGAATTTCGTTTTCTTCTGAAGAGGTGTGAGTAGGTCTACACCGTAGTCGACAGTCTTTCCTATCCAACTGTGAAACCTTTTTCCTTCTTCAAGTACAAACTGTTTAATTATCGCCAAGGCAATGCCAGGATTATGAGTTCTACATGTTGCCATGTTTTGTTCATCATCCATTTTTATGAAAAAGAAAATAATCCAATGGGCATTACAATCCGTCAAGACAACCATTGAACTTATAGAGTGGAGATTATCTAATAATAATAACTCTCCTATAGCTTGACCTTCTTTGAAATCCTCCTTTGTTTTCTTAGCTTTAATCCAGACGCAAGCTGTCCCACTTGGTCCAATAGATACATCAGAACCACCCGTTAAAACGACGTTCGCTCCTTGCAAGGGTCGTTGATAGTTTGCCTGCGTATGGATATCCTTCACATGAAACCCTCTCGGTAGATCTAGCGTATTCTTAAACCATATTTCAACATTACGCATCTGCTGAGCTTCCTCCCTCTCCATATCCCATATAAAAGGTTGGCATGACACGGGACTAAGTGATTGGAAGTCTTCATCTATTAACTAAATAATTCAATAAGTGATTAATAATAAGTATTAAAGAAATCATTAAAAGAGGTTGCTTACTTCGGCGACCTTTACTCCAAGGTTATTCATGATTTCATTCATATTTGTTTCAGAAAGATTGGATACTCGGACCTGATTAGCATGCTTTTGCCGGGAGAATTCTTCCCGCACTGCACTTTTTACGATCTCGCTTAAAACTTCTGGTTATTCTTCATGTTTACGTTTCAATGTCACTTATAGTAAAAGTCAAAGTTAATATCACAAAAACATATAACTATTTTAACCTGTTAATCTTCGCCTCTTTCCAGATACATACCAGGTTCACTTACAATGACTTGTAGAGGTGTGTCATCATTATTTTCAAAACTTTTATCCACTGGAAGACCATGGCGCAAATCTTCTTTTTCACCGTGTCTTCTTAAAGTGATGTCAGCATCAATGTCACTCAATTTATTTGACAGTTCCTTCTTGATCGCTCTTATCAAATCATCCACATCTCCTCCGTCAAAAACAACTTTCGATGGTCTACTGTCGCCATGCTTGACCCAGATTTTAGAAGGGGCTGACGAGGAGCCTATGTGAAAGCCCTCGAGACCTATTTTTTTGCAAAGTTAATGAGTGACTCCTCTACAAAAAATATTTATAATAAATTTACCTACCACTAGATAGCTCCGTTCGAAGGAGAGGAGCATTTTCAAATATTTCGACACCTTTGTATTTTGCGGTTGTACCAGACGTGCCAGATGTACCAGCAACAATAGGTGAAACGTCCTCTACGGAAGATATTCTTCATTAAATATAATGAATTGTTTCTTCACAAATAATGCTCGAAAATACATGTACTTTACCTGTAACTTTTTTTTTCTGAGACTTTTTCGGTTTTGGTGGCATCGTTTTTGAAAAAATGTTACGGGGCACAACATCATGATTGACACTTATCATGTGTATTAAAGGATTGTTGCGTCATATTATCCGATATGCGTTAATTCGACTCGTGATATTCGTGATATACTTTATATTTTATAATAAAGCCCCGATATGGACAAGTTTTAAGCATCATGCCTTACAATATTACATATAAAAAAGTGCCAAACTTCGATCTCAGAATTCTACCATCACATGACCACTGCATTTTATACTTGAGTATTCTTTCTAACATGAGAACATATTCGATAAGTGCAACAAGCGATGTCATGTGAGGTTGAGCTCTTGGGGAGCGATCTCAATGTGGTAGACGTGAAGACTAACGGAAAATTCAAGACATTCAGCCAAGCATAATTCTATATAAAAAATTTTTATTTATTTCGGAGAAAAGAAGCTATCAAAGCCAATCGAGACAGTGACTTATCTAGAATTTGTTTATGCAGGCATCAAAAATAATAGTGTTACGATTTTTTTCTCCTGCAGTAATAGCGAATTTCTGGGAATTTGAGCGAAACTCAGTATCTTTGACACATGTAAAAATCGATGCAAAAATTTTCCTTACAAGATTTTGAAATCTACTCTTATATTGATATCTTGTATAGGTGGTTGCATCGTTCGTTGATTGTATTTGCAACACTATTCCAAAAATCCACCCTACTGCTGGGAATGCTATGATACTCGGTACTTTTTGTTTTTTCTCTCATTGATTAATAAGCGTAATTGATCGTCGGTCCACATCACAGACCACTCAACTAAGATACACTTATGATGTGTTATTTTTCATAGAATTATGTAAGAAAAAAATCTATCGTGTCTACGTCGCATCTTCATCGCATCTATATTGAATCTTAATCATTATTAATATGCGCGGATTGAATAACGATATTCCGATTTTGTATAGGTTTCACCGGTGTTTAAATCATAATAATAACCTTCATCATCATCGTCGGAAAATCCACAGAACTCATCATCATCTTTAGAAGCATTAGCATCCTCGCTCCGTGAGTCATCTTCGTTGTTATCGAAGGGATCTTCAAAATCGTATTCATAGTTGGAACCTCGATCATTACTCACCTCCAGTAAAGATTTATATGCAATAGCATCCTCACTGTGTGAGACTTCTCTACTTATTTTATCCCCATCAGAGGAATTGCTGGAGGCAGTCACTTCGTGGCTAAAGATTTGAGTCGTATTATTAGGTGAGGCTTCAATATCTGAGATACTCATCTCGTTTTCTGTTAATTTCAACTCCTGATCGTGAACAGTGTTCACGGTTTTTGATACCGTCATACCAACTTGTGCCGAAGTTACTTGATCTATAATATACTGGATTTCAATATTAGTAAGTCTTGAAATAGTATCGGCACTGTAAGTAACTTGTTTAACCATATGCCATCCTATTCCATTGACTTTTTCCTGGGTTATAGTATCATATTCCCATCCAAATAGCTTAAGAATTTTTCTTGCTTTACTTGTTATTTTGCGTAAATATTCATCAGAAATGCCCGTGAGGTATGGCTTCATTTCATTATAAATCTGGGTTCTTGCAGTCTTATCCTTAAGATTTTTATTTTCGGATATAAGCTTTATAAATCTATCTTCGTATTTTTCAGAATAACGACCCCAAGATAAAATTTCTTCCTGCTTAGCTTTGATAGATTTTTTTCTTGCTTTACTAGCCTGATATAACAAATGAGCAAGCTCAGCAGGTGCAGAATTTGGAGGTTTATTATCAATGATTTCAATATTTTCTCCTTCTATAGAGTTTGCTGAAAATCCTTGTAACAAACCTTGTACAACTTCACTTGGCACATAATATTTATTGTATTATGAAATATGCAATAACTTACAATGCGAAATGGATGAAATTTTAGGCATATATGCTATACATTTCCCGAATATTCTCAATTAACTTAACCTCACAACTAGTTCCATTGAGTAATGTGAGATTTTTATTTGGGAAGTCCAGTTTCATTGCATTTTCCTGGAACCACGGCTGACCCAATATTAGTACAGATTCAAGTTCGGGTTCATTGGTAACGAAAACATCAGTAACTTTTACTTGCTCCCATTTACGATCTTGAGATTGGATCGAAATCTCCATTGCACAAATTATTCCCAATATATTGAACTCGCTAATGGGACTGTATATTTCCGTATCAGAGGTATTATCAATTTTCAAGCCTACTATTTTTGCTATACTCTCGCCCATAATATTACAATTAGCACCGGAATATAGTATAGTTTTAACTGGTACTTTGTTAATTTCGCAAGATAAAATTCTCATAGTGACGCTTTATTATAACAATATATTTAATTCTGCATTTTTAAATTCGTATTAATAAATAATAATTCGCATTTACAATGACTGAAGCTAATAGCAAGTCTGTGATAAACGAAGCAATTGTTAAAGATAATATCAGCAGAGCTGACATGGCTAATGCTATCTTGTCTCAAGAATTACGTGAATGTATCGAAACAGTAACCAAGCCCTTAACAAAGCATCAGAATACTATTGGAGTAATATCCAGTATTCGTAGGCAAGTATTGGATAAAAAAATCCGGATTTCTCTTCACCAATTACTGGAGATAGTAAAACCCGAGGTTCAGCAAGATATAAACTCGATGGCAAACCCCGATATTTCTCGAAAAAATCGTACACCATGCAAGGCTAAAAGAAAGTGCAAAGCTAGAAAAAAACTAATTTTTAATGATACTGCGTCTGAGTCCTCATCTTCATCTGAATCTGGTTCCGATTCTGAATCGTCCAATGATGACGAAGATTTTACTGTGGGTGTAGGGAAAGTGAAAAAGCATGATTAGTTATCATCATCAGAAATTTTTCCGTATAGGTCAATGATATCCGATACTTTATCATATCCTTGTTCAATCATAGGTGCTGGAGTATTCAGTCTGTTATTCATTATACCGTAATGATCTGATGCTTCTCGATTTATTTTCTGCCTTAATGCTAATTTACGAAGCCTGTTACATTTAGAGGAATTCTTACCTTCGTGGATTATAATAGCATGTTCGGAACCTATTTTTCTTAAATACGATGAACTAATGTCATAGGGAATTAAAAAGTTATTAATCGGATGGACGTTCACATTACCATCTTCATCCTTTACTAGAAATGGAAATCTCTTCGGAATCGACTTTTGAATCCAAGTAAGTAACTCAATAGCTCGTGGTGGGTCTTTTTCCATCGATACAAATGGCCTAGGCTCGTCATTTTTATTTTTGGCATAGCCAGTGCAGTACCAAGAATATTTAGGATCATACCATTCAGAATTATTTGAATTATACTGCTCTATATGAAGATTTCTCACATCTGCTGGCCTCATACATAGCATTACCATTATATCGATTAAATTTTGCATTGTGGGGCGGTTAGCTGTATCACATTTTTGAAGACACCTCTGTACTTTTCCTAGAATAAAGAATTCAGGACAATCAAATCCCTCATCTTCACGAAGCCCTTGTCTTCTCCCTTGTTCTTTATTTGATGCATGAGTAATGGCTGAGACATATGTAGCTTCTAATGTAAGGTATTTGACATTGAGTTGGAGTAATTTTTTTCGAAGCAATTTAAGAAGTGAAGATTGGGCTATGTCAGTAGGGCCTGTTTTTGCCAAATTATAGCTAATTCATTTATTTCTTCGACTTCAAGATTATCTTCATTCTCTTTAATATACAAAGCAAGTTTTTTAACTGGATCTCTACCCATAACGCGTCTTCCAGAAGTTTGGATAGGAATTAAAGCATATGTTTGATCATTATTAAATCCTAATTTCTGGAATCGATTTCGTGCATGATCACGAGCCTTTGCATCTTTCAAAATTTTAACCAATCCTTCAACATACAGTAATTACCTAGTTCGGCTATGCTCATTTTGGGGGTTAAATTATAATCTTATATATATCTTGTTGCAATTCTTGACATGATGTTAATGGATAGATTTGTGGACTATAACTATGGAAAATACTTTTTCAAATCAAAATTAATTATCTCGATCAGAATCTCTAATATTTACCTAAAAAATTGAATAATCGTGATTATTATAATTCTATCGGAAAATGGACGCGAATAAGACACGAGATCGATCAGGCACAAAGTGCTATTTCTCTTAAAATAAAGTCTTGGAATCCGTAGCCCCTTTTTTCCTCTTTGTCTCTCAGAAAAAGATATATATATTATCAGTACAATATATGCTATCTACCTTTTTCTGGCTACAAGCAGTTACTGCGAAAGGGTGGAAGGTCATGGAAAAATAATCAATATACACGTGTGCCAGGTATATGATTATACTTCGTGAATAGAATCAGGTAAGTCAGATATATAATTCTTAAACATGGTAATTTGTGCACATAACTCATCCTGCTTTTTTCTGTGATAATTCTCTTTACTTTTATATTTGCCTACATGTTTATAGCATGCATTGTATTTAGACCTATTTGGCTCACCACAATCTCTACAAGGAGTAGGTATTGGAGAATTACGATGAATATAACATCTTTCTGAGTTACTACGTCAACCACAGATTTTTCCAGTTCTATGAATATATGAGCAATGGTATAATGCCATCGTGATTCGGAATAATTAATTTTATTTTAAAGATTTATCTATCAATTATTATAATTTCAAAAACATATACTTTTTGTCAGATCAAACAACGCATATATACAAATAACACATATACAAATCAATAAATGAGTTTGTCTAGTGAAGCAAAAAAACGGCTTCGTGAATCATTATTGCCAAGAAATGACTCTTCGAGCCTACAACAACAGTGCTTAAATCAAAAGTTAACTGAATGTAATAAAGCAAAACGGCTTTTTATGGGTTTAACAGATCTTGATTATAAACCCAGCCATAAAGAACATATATTTTATAAATACTGGCTTGCATCCAATGACCATACTGATAAAAATAGGGTCAAAGACCCATTACACAGTAATAATATAGTGCTTTTAGATGCATATCGGATTTATTCTCAACATATAATTCGGACGGTAGGAAAAGGTTATACAGTGATCGATCATCCTTCCGAAGTTTATAGAATACCAAATACACATGAATGTATTGATGGAAATCAGCTTCTTGGCTTAATAATCGATATTGATGCAAGGCAAAAACCTGATCCGATAAATTCTGAGCTCCCTACTTTAGATAGTGAACAAATTACACGAGAAGATTTGTTATCTAGAATTTTGGTCGCTTGTACAAATGCATTAAGCCAAATACCAGATTATATGCCTTTATTAAATTCTTTTGCTTTAGCAAGCTCGTCAAATGCTGAGAAATGTAGTTGGCATATTATTTATCCTCGGGCTCAATTCATAGATTATAAAAAACTTAAAGGTTTTACAGGAAAAGTTATAGAATTAGTTCGAGAACCTTATTCCAAATTCATTGATGTTGGCCTTCCCAAAACACGTTTTAGCCTTCGGCTCCTTGGATCAGCAAAAGAAGAATGCATCAAAAGACCTGCTATTTCTTCTATCAAAAATGGATTTCAAAAGTTAGATGATTATCTGGTTTAGCCTAGAGAGAATTATTCTGTGATCTGGCCACAAACCTTTTCTTCCAAGGAGTCAATAAAAGAATTTCAACCTATTGACAATGAAAATGCTTTGAGTAGAGGAGCCAATCTAGTTATTGCAAAATATGTGTGGCTTTAGATTGGAAAAATCGAGAAAGGATTCATCAACTTTGAAGCATAATCATAAAAAATTGTCCTATATGTGACATTAAACATAAAAAAAATAAACTTTATAGATTTATTCAAAAAAATATGCATTTTATACTTAAGTATTATTGGCAAAAACAATACAAACCAGATCACAAGGGTCTTAGTTTTGATAAGGTATTTGACAAAGTTGAGTTGAAAGAAAAGTCCAAGAAGTGGAGATTATGTGAAAGATTACCCAAGGCTCTATCAACTTCATATTGATTTCTGAATTACCTGGAGAAAGTATTAATATAAAAGAAATGAAGGATGCTATAGATACTTTTTCAGACTTTTTAAGTAAAGAGCCTAGCACCACTCTTATTTGTTCTATTGTAGATACTGGAAAAATAAAAACATTAAGAAAAATTTTGATATCTTTAACTCAAAATAGTATCAATTTACCTTGTACTATCTGGGTATTATATCACAAAACTCTTAGCAATAAATCTGAAGCTAAATTTAAAGAATTGGAAAAATTCAATTTTAAAGTAGGGCAATATCAGAATATTGTGACTGACCTAAAGACACATGAGTGGAATCTTATTATTATACAAGTTGAAAGTATTTTTCATCTTGATTTTCAAGAAGTCATTCCTATAAATAAAGTGAATACCACTATACATCAAATGGCTAGTAGAGTTTATGCTCGAGAATCTTTCAATACTATATATGATTTGTTAAATGTAACTACTCATGTTATTGCTATAGACGCTTTTGCAAAGATTCAATTTTAGCTTTCTTAAAATTATATCAAGGTGAGAATGTTCAAGTTATTAATAACAAATATCAATTATGTAAAGAAGAGATTGTTAAATTTCTTTACAATCTAGATAAAAGTTCAAAAGCTATATGCAGAGATTTTAGAATGCTTCAAGAAGGTAAGCATGTTGCATTTATAATAATCTCATGTAAAAAGGCTCGAGCCTTAGCTAATCAAGCATCTAAATTGCAAAAATCAGATAGCTTATTTATTTTATCATGAGTTTATTTTAGTAAAATGAATAAAAAACAACTTCAAGAAGATTTTAATAATATTGATATCACCTGAAATGCTCTTGACTATATAATTTATATAAGTACTGTAGAAGCTGATATCTTCTTTGAAATACTTGATTATTTTAATGCAGTTATAGGAATTATGAATATTGCTACTCCCATCCATATTGAAGTATTGCTCAAATGTTGTTCAGAATTTGTGACTGCTTATTACATATGGTTTTATTTATCATAGCAAAAAATTTGATATTTTCAAAAAACCATGTCAGGAACTCATTCGGATTGAACTTTTAGCATTAACACCTGGAGATTTACCAATAATCATAAAAGGTCAGCATACATGAATAAAATTGCTAACAGTTATATATTTAATTTATCTTCAGCAATAGAAACCTATATCGAAGTTGAATATTAAAGACACTTATCAGTCAAATATTTTCCCAGGATTCTTTGCAGTCTCATTGCTAGTACTGAAACAACACTTGAATTAATTTTAGTGAAAGATACTGAAAAAGTCAACAGGAATAGAATTTCTCATACAATTAAAAATACTGAAAAAAAATTAAAGATGCAGATAAAGAATCAATAACAAATGCTTCAAATATTAGTCCCAATAAAGTTGAAATTCTTAAACAAAATTTTATATGCTCTTTTGCTAATAATATAATGTAGCTTTACAATATCATTATTTATGAAGAATATATGCTTCAAGTAATATTGATAATAAGGATAACATTCGAGACTGGGATATAAATATTAATGATTAAGTTAAGCTTTGTAATATAGATTTCATCAAAAGATATAATAATTCTAAACCTTTACAGTATTTTAGGAGATTGGCATATTTTAGAAGGCAAGGTTTAATATAAAAATTCTATAAAAAATCTAAAAATCAAAGAAGAAATGCAATGGGAAGATTTATTTAAATCTATAGATCTGTCCTCGATTGATTTACATAAATTTTATTTAGCAAAGCAGTGGAAAGCAGTATATAATCTTGTCCAATCAATAGGTTTTAAAGATATAGATGATATAAATATTCTTTCTGGTAATGATGTAGCTATAACTTTTGAGCAATCACAAGAAAAAATCGTTAAAATTTGAGAAAATGCATTATTACTCTTTGGCTTTAAATTAGAGCTAAAGGAATATCAGATATTAATGCTACAATAAAATTCATTAATGTGATAATGAATAATTGGTGTGGTTATATTATCAAAAGTAAACAAAGACTCTCGGTATCAAAAATCAGTGAGTGTGGAAGCGTACTTATTGGATTTATTATGTACCAGATAATGGAGCTAGTTTTGAAACTATAGAAAGAATAATGACTATAAAATTAAATAATCCTAATTATCATCTTACAAATCCAATTCTTTTATCATATAAACCTGAATCAGTTGATGAAACTCAAGAACTTTTCGATTTAATATCCATTACTATCAATATCATGAGTGATAAAATTTGTAAAGAGAGTTTTTGCAATAATATAGCTGAATAATTTGAAACTCAAAATCAATCGAATATTTTTGAACAATTTTCAAGCATTACTGAAACTAAGATTGAAATACCTGAATCTTTAGGTTCTCTATCTTTAGAATTTTTCATTAAAAATAAATTTGATGTAAATATTCTTATCTTTTATTTACATAAAAAATTTAATATGTTACAAAAAAGTTAGAAAAATAAAAAATAATATTTTCTTTGAAATGTGAGATAATTATAATTACTGAAAAAAAGAATATGAGAGTATAATTGAGGTTGACTTCTTAGAATATAAATGAAATTTGAGACTAAAATGGGCATATCTACTACTCTACACAAAAAAGAACTAAAAAATAAATATTTAGTAATTACTAAATATATATAGGTGTTATAAATCTTTCAATAAAGCAGATATCAAATAATATTATTTAGTTAAGTAGTAATTTCTGAAAGAGAGAAATTACTACATTCAACTAATTATTCATCTTAGGTAAAAAGTTTTTGTGCCTCTTACAAATAAGTGCAGAAAAAATTCAAATAAAAAATTAATACTTTGATATCTAGATTATATAAAAAGGATTTTTATATCACATGATTTTGATTAAGATAAATTTCAGATAAATATGTCTTATATATAAGGTATATATTTGATAATCATTTTTGTGTTGCCTAATTTAGGTATCAATAAAAATAATATTTTAGGATATTGAAAAAAGTAATACTCCAAAGTTTTCAAATTAGTGATATCCCAAAGTTTCATTTTCTTATTATAGTAGTGTCCACATTTTTTATATATATTTAATAATAATATCTCAAAGTTTTTGATATAGTGTTATCTTAAAATTTTTGATATAGTGTTATTTCAAAGTTTTCTATAATATTATTTCAAAGTTTTTAATATGGTTTTATTTCAAAGTTTGTTATAGTATTATCCCAAAGTTTTTAATATAATGTTATTCCAAAGTTTGCTATAGTGTTATCCCAAAGTTTTTGATATAATGATATTTTGAAATATATAGAAAGTATGATTATGTATTATTAAAGATTGCAAAAATATAATATCTCAAGATATAATTATTATAGAAAAATATATAATATATAAAATTATACTTTGGAATTATATATAAATAGGTATCAAAAAAGTAATATCCCAAGGTATAATTATTACTGAAAAATATATAATATATAAAATTATGCTCTGAGGTATCAAAAAGTAACATATCAAGGTTACTAAAAAAGTAATAGGTCAAGGTTATCAAAAAAGTAATGCATCAAGATTATCAAAAAAGTCATACATTAAGGTTATTAAAAAAGTAATACATCAAGGTTATTAAAAAAAGTAATTCAATTTTTAACATAAAGCAAAGTATTCAAATGTATTAGTTATATGAAAAAAAGTTCTAGAATGAAAAGATATAGCAAACTTTTGATAATATGTTAAGGCAGAATATTATAAGGAAAAAGGTAAGATAAATTTGTGCTTTGATGTATTATCAAATAAATGATGACAATTTGGTACATATGCCTTATTCTTAATTGATATTCGAGTGTATTATAATAGTTAGTAATTTAGCACTACTACTATATGCCTTATTTGTGATTTATATTCAAGTGCATTATAATAGTTAGCAATTTAGTACTACATACCTTATTTTTAATTAAATATTCAAATAAATTATGCAAAGATAATAACTGCTAAGGCACTTTGTGCCATTTCTTCAAAATACAATTTAACACTAGACCTTATCATCGGATACTTTGATATATTACCAGATATGATAACAATATAATACTATATATCTCAAATCTGGCTCTTATTGAGAAATTAATCAGAAAGCTAAGGTACTATGTGCCAGGTTTGAGCATGGTCCTCACATCAGCCCACAAATGACAGTATATAATTTGAGTATTATCAGATATATTTTTTTTTTATTCATATGAGCCAATGACAGAAATCAGATATGATTGCCAAACTAGTATACAATAGTTGACATGTGACCTGACAATAAAAATTAGTTATAGTTGTTATTTAAATAATATGAAAAATAGAAATTATACATCAAGTTATAACACATACCTTAATGATTCTCAAATGGTGATACAAACACAACCTATATATTACCTGATAAACAGACTATAAACATTTTATCTTTGATGAGACAAAAGTAAAATGCATATCATTCGAATAACAAGACAAATGCAAATAGCATGTCATAGATGTGATAGTTATAATCTGAAATAAGTGGGATATTTGGAGTCTATATAGACTCCAAATATTCCACTCAATTCTTAAGTTTTAAATCACTCTGCTCTATCAAGAAAACAAATTACAATTCTTAAGTTTTAAATCACTCTGCTCTATAAAGAAAACAAATTATAGTTTTAGGACTTCCAGAAGTTGATTTTAAAAGTAAAAAAACACCTTTTTAAAACATGATCCTAAATATCAATTTTTGTCATATGGTACAAAAGTCTTACACTACCTATCAATTTTTATTAATAAATATGTATAAAAATAAAAAATTTTAAAATAATTAAAATTAAAATTTTTGTTAATAAATATTAATTTATTTTATTTTAATAAA
>CAJVPT010004049.1:0-14118 GCA_910592055.1 Acaulospora colombiana
TTCAAATGAAGTATTTATATTGTATATTATCCTTTAAGTTTAGTTGTTTTTAACTATTGAATAGTAAAGTGGTTAGTTGCTGAACTTTTAATTAATGCCAAATTTTTATTGAATTATTAATAAATAATTTTATAATAAACTTTTAATAAATTTTTGCTAAATAGTTATTGAATTATTTAATGAATTGTTAATGAATTTTTTGACAATTTATTGTTAAACTTTTAATTAATAAATTTTTGATTGTCAAATTTTTGATTGCTGAATTTTTGGTTACTAAATTTTTTATTATTGAATTTTTTATTGCCATTTATTGCTAAAATAGTAATATATTGAGTGGCAGTAATCGAAATGAATTTGACAATATTTTTATTATTAAATTTAATCAAATTTGGCAATAATTCAACTGTTAAATAACATAATTTCGACTAATATAATGTTAATAAACCAATCTTTCACAACTTTAAATCTATATTTATTTAAAACTAACTCAAAATTAGCAATCATAAATAAAATCTAACAATAAATAATATTCAATTCAGATAGTTAATATCTTGGATAACAACACAATTTATTTTATTAAAATAGAATTATAACATTATTATTATTTTAAAAACTATTTTTAATATAATAAATTACTTGACACTTTTGATAACAAACAATAAAAGCTACTTATTTTTAAAGCCCAATACTATCAAGTGAAAAACAATCCATTTTATAAGATATATTACTATAAGAAAACAAAAAATTAATTACTTTATATAATTTAAAAATATAAAGTGAAATCAATTTTATACTTATTATACAACTATCCTACTGTTATGGAACATATGGGTAACACAATTTATATGTAATGGTTTAGAATCCAAAAACCTGAAAGTCTAACATGAAAGATTGAGTGTCGCAAGTTAAAAAACTATAAATAAAACTTGGGTACTGATAAGGGAACCATGTTATCTGACAAAGTATAAAAATTTTAACAAAGTTTAGGATTAATATAGCAATTATAAAGTAGATAATTCATTGTTAGTTAGAAAAGTATAAATAGCTTACCAATGTATATTGAGAAAGTAGTGTTGAATATGTTAGAAAACAACCTTCAATGAGAATAGAGATAAGAGTTAGTGATATATTAAAGAAATTGAATGTCAATAAAGAGATACTTATCTTTGATCAAGTCAATCACCATGCCTTTACCTTCCCTAAGTGTTCTTTATAAGAGGCATTCTCTTCTTTGTATCAATTGTGAGTATTTGTGAATTATTTGGGTTATCAAGGTACTATGGATTAGTGACAGACTTGTCGAGTTAGCCCACGATACTACTAGAGTCTATTTTGATATGAACAAGATTTTTAAAAAATTATATGATCAATACTATGGTTTCAAATACTTAAGAATGTTGTTAAAAGTCAAAAAAGTTAGACCAAGTTTAGAATTTTTGCTATAGTTATATAATGATTATTATGACACAATTAAAGCTTATATAAAACAATTAATTATTGACTATCACTATATCTCTTATAAGACAAAAGAATATGTGAACAATTCATTCACATCAAAAAGGTAAAAACTATGAGCTAAGATAATAGAAAATTAGTTAACTATAAAGTAATTTATTTATTTATTTTTTTTTTTATTAACCGCAACTGGTATTAGATACAAACCTTTTATTAAGAATTATCTTAAACTTAGACCTGGATCCTTTGATATGATACCAATCATCTTTTACAAACTATATATCTCTATATATATGCAGATTAATGATAACCTAGTGCGGCTTGTCCTAGTTAAGTCTACACATCACTCCAAAAATGAGGCAGACTCAACTAGGGGCTGGTAGTTGATAACAGCAAAACGGCGCTATTGGTATAGTTAGTACATCTGTTTACAAAAGGACTTAATATTTATACTAACCTATACACTAGATTGAATCCTCAAGGATTATTTAACCACTCAGATACCCTGATACTTTTTACTTAAACCTCAGAAGGGATTTCTTTCTTCTTTGTCACTACCTGTGGCATCACAAACAAATTCTGTTCAGTAAGTTCTTCATTTAAGCAAGCACCGGATTGGGATATTTCAAGCTAGAGTAGTTAAGTAATGGTTTGGTTAGGAAAAATAGGTTTTTTGTTGCACTGGGCCTGGAAACCAGTTTGAGTCAAGATATAGATCGTGGGTCTTTCCTTACTAGAGGCCATGATCCTAATAAGGCGTGATCATCCTATGCCGATCTTTTGAAGGGGGTAAGCTGACCACGGTTTTTGGTGAAGTTTTGGGAGAAAATTAAAACAAGAGGATGTCATGTTGTCATGTCCCTTGAGTTGAGTGATGGTAATATTATCAAGTATTCAAAGCAAAAGCTCTCATCTGGCTATTCACTTCTAACCAACATGATAGTAGTCTAGGCCCTCAGCAAGTAAAACCTTATACTTTTGGTGCTGCTAGATAAAATTCCCGTTATTACAATTTCTTCTCCATTCATATAGCTTAGTAAAGTAGCTAGTGATTATAGAAAGATATGCCTAGAGTTTCGAAAGTATAGCCTCCCTTGCTACAGATTCACCTTTCAATCATAAAAAGTCTTGTTTTGATCTTTTTTGTATTTGAGCCCACTGTCTTAACCAGGGAAAAACCTTGATATACCATGGGGTTGATGATATGGTTTGGTGAAAAGAAGGAATAAGAAGCCTAGAAAGAAAATCTTGAAGAAGAGGAAAGCTATCTGTCAGCAGGAAGGATGTAAAACGAAGGGGTAAGAGATAACAGGGGGAAAAAAAAAGAACATAAGGGGAAAGGTTAAGGAGTTGAAAAAAAAATATGAGATGTAAACGTATTCTTGTCTATGATAACTCAAGCATACACAAAGCCTCGCTCCAGGAGTGTCCTGTCCCAAAAAACACTTCTCTTTGTCTTAGACATTTGCCATGTGCAGAGTTCAGGTCCGCTCACGCTTCTTTAGATGTACTACTGCTTTCTATATATCAACAAGTCAGATAACAAAGCCTCGTGTGATGTCAGCACAACTCAGACTTTGTTTGCCACATGTTGGTATTCTCGTATAGAGGATAGAAGGAGGAAAGGGAAAAGAAGAGAACTTCCTAAAAAGGAAATTTTCACGAAATAGGGGAAAGTGGAAAAGAGTTTTTATTACGAAGTAATTTATATATGATATAATATTATAATAACTATAATAATTATATAATTGTCCTATGTGTAAAAAGATATAAATATAACATTTTTCAATAACTTAATAAAATAATGAATCTTGAGACAAATCTTTTGAATATATTTGTATAATAGTAAGGTTAAAAATAGTTTATGAAAACTATATTGAGACTCACACAAATCTTTTTATATCTTTACCTTTGTATTTTATTGTGTAATAGAAGGATGAAACTCTTTTGTTAGTAGATTATATAAGTTTTTGATCATTGGTGACAGACTTACCAATCAATCTACTATAGTATGAAACATTATATTAATATCTGTTATCAATATCAATAATGAAACAAATTTAGGATTCTGGATTTTTATATCTAATTATAGTTGATAACTTCTTTTTCAAAATAGATATTGATATTATAGAACATTTATCAATTATAAGCAAGAGAAGTAAATATATTATTATTGTAACTGACTACTTTATTAAATAGTCTAAAGCTAAAGCAATATCCTATACTATCAGATAGTGAGTTGCTGATTTTATTTATCAAATATTTCAAATACTATACTATTAGTTCTTCTTTTATATAGAACTTATTTATTATAAATATAAAAAATATTTCTTGACTTTTTTAAATTACTGAAAGTCAAGTTTTTATTTAAAAATAAATATAAATAAGAGAAAGAGTATTTTTTTTTTTTTTTTAAAATGCTGGCTCAGCCTTGTTTTATTTGTATATTTGCAGCAAAATTATATAGGAAGGCTACCCTAGAACTTATTACCTGTTTTCTATCAAATAAAACTCAATAGAGAACTCTTTTTATAGAGATATTCACCTTGTGACTTGTTGCCACCCCTAGTGAGGGGGCTAACCTACCAAGGTTGGGCTAGTGCTGAAATAAATTTCAAAGATAAAAGAGTTATTTATGATATTTGTAAGCCACTGGTCCATAAAGTCATTGATCAGACTGACATATTGATCTTTTATATGTCTTTTTCTCGAGCTGAATGATGGATCTTTCTTTTTGAACTCGTATTTTGCTTGTTTCTCTTTCTTTCTTGTGATGTCCATGGTGGCCTTTTACTTCTGGAATATTTCACATCTTTCTGTTCATATTTTGTATAGAAAATTGATTATGTCAGTACGTATTTGAGTGAGGTAGGTCTTTCTGTTCAGTTTATCTGGGATAATAATTTGGATATGAGAGACTAGTTCTTTAAAAAAGGCACATTTGATGCTTGCTATTAAGTACTCTTTGTATTTCCAGTTCGTTTTGCTTGTGAATTTACTTTCGAACTTCTTTCTTTTTTCTTGTATTGTGTAACTTTTGATGTGGGTAGTTACAGTATTGATTAGGAACTCTTTAGTTTTGGATCTAAATTGATTGCAGATGAATGGATGTGTGCTAGTCTCTGGTTCGTGGCATTTGAAGCATTTGTTGTTCTTGTATAGGGAGGAAATTCTAGCATGTAGTTTGCTTTTGATTGGCAGTTCATCATTCTAAATGCTAAGACAGAATTTTCTAAGTTTTTGATCTTTCCAGTCAGTGTGATGGTTGCTTATTTTGATTGATTGTAGTAGAATGGTGGTTGTCTGCCAGTGTATTTCTTTTACTATTCTTTTACTGTAATGGCATCTTGTTTAATTGAGGAGTCTCCATTTAGTTAGGTGAATTGTTTGGATGAGCTTTTTTGTGATCATTTTTATAGGGATTTCTGTGGGGATGTTGTTCCATTGAGAAATTATATCTAAGGGACCAAGTTATATTTTTAGGATCTCAATTACTTTCTCACCCAGTCTTATTTCTTTCCATCTATCAATTTGTGCCAGGTGATCTAGTTATTTGTTGTGTTCAATTCCTGAATGTCCTTTTATTTTACTTAGGAATAGTTTTATTTGATTCTATTTGCATAGACTTGTTATTTGAAGTAGGAGGTTTGAGTTTTTTTGCATTTTTATAATTTTCCTTGGGTCTTCCTTTTGGGTCTTGAGAATTCCATTGATCACTGCCTGGCTATCTGTATATAGAGTTACTGAACTATGTTCAGATAGAACACTAAGTGTTATGAGGATCGCTGCAATTTCTGCTCTGGTTGATGATGGATGTCCTTGGAAAGTGTGCTCTTTCGAGTCTGGTGTGATAATGACTCAACCCAGACCTATGTAGTATTTTTCATTGAAGTTGTTTAGAGAGCCATCAGTAAATATCTCAAAGATAGCATAATTTTCTAGCTTTTCTCTAATTGTTGCTAATGTTTCTAAACTTTCTGGGGAGCTTTTGAACAGTTTGTTCAACTGCCTATAATGTGAATATATGCTTTTTGGAGGATGAATTTCGATATCTGCTTTCTGTTGAGTTGGAGGAGCATGTATATGTTCAGAAAGTGTGATGGATAGAGAGTTGGGAGAGACTCTGTTTCACCAGGTTGTTTTTCTTTCTATGTGATGGCTTTTTTTTGTTGAAGTCTTGCTTTTATGGACTGGTATTGAAATGGATTGTTGTTTGGTAGCCGTGAAACTATATTCTCCTGTTTGATCCTCCAAGGCATTAATTGTGCATCCTTCGCATACCTTCAGTGGTGAGCTTTCTTGATTTTGTGTATAGTATCTGTATTTAGTGATATTTTGATCTATTTTTGTTGTTTTTTACCAATGGTTGGGATGCCTTCTTTTATTGTATAGATCCAGTGAGATCTAGTTGTGGAAAGGTTAGTAGTGGGTATGCCTTGTGTGAAGACATTTTTTATTGTAATAAGGTCATCTCGGTCTTTAGTTTCTAGTGTTTCTTTGAGTTTATTTTGTATAGTAGTGAATCAACCAGGAGTTGGGCCTGGAATAGATCTCTTATTAATTCGGATGACTTGACACTATTTTAGCATTTTAGTTCTATCTGCGTTAAGAAGTTGTTCTGTAAAGAGGATGTTGTATTTCTTTAGGTTTTACTGATGTTTGGTGAAAAAGGCCTTGCTCATTATATTTTCGATTGGAGTGTCAATTTATTTTATTAAAGTCAGACTGCGAATCTCTTGTGGCAGGTATTCTGTGAAGCCATGTCTTCTC
Organism: Acaulospora colombiana; assembly: GCA_910592055.1. Taxonomy (NCBI): domain Eukaryota; kingdom Fungi; phylum Glomeromycota; class Glomeromycetes; order Diversisporales; family Acaulosporaceae; genus Acaulospora; species Acaulospora colombiana. The sequence continues at coordinate 6,226 of CAJVPT010004049.1, forward strand.
AGGAGCCAAATAATATTGTGTATAAGGTTATTGCCTATCTTTTTCAAGGGACTTTCTATTTTGTTCATGATGGGGTGTGTTGATCAGAATTTATTTTGCAGAGTTTGAAGTCTTATTCTTGAAATTGCTCCTGCTCTATTAGTTCCATTAATTCTATTAGTCCAGTTTGTGGTGTGTAATAATAGTTGTCTGTTCCAGAGGTGTATTATGATGTACTTATATTTGTTGCATAGAATGTTGTTAGGAGTCATTCTAGCCAAGCCTAGTTTATATTTGAAGATTGAAGTGATGTTGCTCATGAGGAGATTGCATGATTTTTCTGATAGAATCATATTATTGCATAGGTATTTAGCACTAGGAATTAGGACGTGATTAATAATATATTGCATCTGTTTATCTGTGAGGTTTTTCATTCCTATAAGTGCTTTAGTCTTTTTGAATTTCTGTTGGATTGGGTTTCTTTGATAGTCTTTCTTTCTTAAACTGTCATACCACACTCCTAGAGTTCTAACTGGTATTCCTTTGGGGCAGCTCTGGATAGTTTGATTGTCGATTTCTATTCCTTTCTCAAAGTCCTTTTCTTTTCCATTGATGATAATGAGTTGTGATTTTTGTGGATTAATTTTGATGCTATTGATGTGATAAAATTCTTTGGCTTTTTTAATGATCTTTCTCATTTCTTCAATATTGTCTGTGATTCAGGTAGTATTATCCATATATGCACTGACTGCAATATTTACTTTTTTTGTTGATCAACCTTCTTGGAGATTTTGGTTATGAGTGGATCATAAAAAATGCATCAGAGGAGTGGGGATATTGTGTCCCCTTGGTTAATGCCATCCTCAACATTATATTCTGCTGTGGGACTGTGGCATATCAAAACTATGTTTTGTTTGTGGTTAAGTATGTTCAGGAGAATGTTGATGAGCTGAGGAGGAACCTTGATATGTTTGAGAGCTAAAGTTAACATTTCCAGATTGACCGAGTCATATGCCTTTGACATGTCTTGGCTGAGAATCCAGGCTTGTCTGTTCATATCTTTTGCATATTCAATGATATTGATTATTATATGGATTGGTTTTTGTATGCTGCAGCCAGGGAGTGCTACCCAATTTAGTTCTGAGAGGATCTTGTGGCCTCCTATATATCATGCCAATCTGTCTGTAATGATTTTTGTGAAAATTTTTTTGCATCCAAGAGTGTAATTAGTCTAATAATGTTTAGATTGTTTTGTCAGTCCTTTGGTTTAAGTATTGGATAGATGACTTCTTTGCTCCAATCTTTTGGGATGTTCCCTTCTCTGATAATTCTGTTGAAGAGGTAGTGGATTTCTTCTATTGCTTTGGCTCCAAGTTTTTTATAGGCTATATAGGGGATTTGATTTCTCCCAGAAGCTGATTTTGTACTTCTGTCTTGTATTGCTTTTTTGATTTTGTTAGGGGATATTTCAGTTAGGACTAACTGATACCAATGGGTGTTGATGTTCTTTTTTGGCTCGTATTCTACTGTCCAATAGGGAAAGTTGGAGATTGGTTTGATCTTTCTGGCTGGTGTCCAGTCCTGGAAGTGTTATATAATCCTGTTTTTGATTTCTGTGGGGTTTGTTATAATTGACACTTCTTCGTCTTCTGTGATGATCTTATCCAGAATGATGGTTCTCCTGAGTTTTTCCATAATGCTATTGATCATTGTTTTTTTGTTTGTTGCTAGGTATTCTTGTTTTATTATTGTTTTGCGTTTGATTGCTAGAACTTGTTTTCTATGGGTGATTACTTGAGCAATAACTTTGTGACCTCATATAATTTTCTGTATATAATCTAGCCAATATTGCAGAAAGTTATTGGAGTACTCTGTCTTTAGTTCTGTGAGATGCTGTTAGATGTCTGGAAACTTTTCCTGAAACTGTTTTGGTAGAATGGGAGAAGGTTTGTTGATTTTCTGGTTGGCTTTTAGCTTGTTGTGAAAGAGCTGCATTTGTGTTAAGGGATCTTTGATTATATCTTCCTCACTAATTATTCTTTTTTTCCTGTATTGTTTTCTCTTTGGGATGTGAAGCTTGACTGCTCTTAGAATATAGTTGCAAATGCAATCCTATTGGCTATCTATCGATTTTGGCTTTGTGCTTTGGTTGTCAAGGGCTCTATCAACTTCTGAGGAAAATTTTTTCCATTGTTCACTATTAGCCAACTATCAATTGTATCTATGGTTCGGCTTGTAGTAGGAGACCTCCTTGTAAAAGTTTAGTTGCCATGTTTCTATCTCAATTATGGTGGATTTGTGGTCACTGGAAATCAGGGGGTCTAAGGCTTCTCCAATATAGGCTTTTCTACTTTGCTATAAGGGAAGTATGTTCATCCAGATTTGATCAATTCTACTGTTGCTGTCCTTTCAGTACCAGTTAAACTCTCTTTTGTTTGGGTTGTGTAGTCTATATATGTCCTCCAAACTATAGTCTAAAAGAATTTCTATCTGGGGGCCTGTTGGTTTGTTGGATGTTGTTTATTTGTATATGCTATTTTTATCCCATGTTGGGTTGAGGACTCCATTAAGGTTCCCTAAGATAAGAAGGTGCCAGTTTTTTTGAAGGGCTTCTCTTATTCATTGCTTCAGTTTATTGAGAATGTCTTGCCATCCTTTATCTCTTTTGTCTACATGGAAATAAATATCTATGATTTTGAGTTTTTGTTTTTTAGGAAGGCAAGGTCTACGTGGATAAGCCTTTCTTCTATGCATCATATTTATAAATGCAGTCTGCTATATCTTTTTTAATCATCAGGTTAAGTCCTTGTCCTAATGTCTGTTCATCATTATGTGACCAAATTATGTTGTAGAATGGATGTTTCCAGTGTTTGGATTGTTTATACGTGCTATTGGTCTCAGTTATTACTATAATGTTCCAACCTTTTGTAGCACACCAGTTGAACCAGATTTCTCTTTTGTGATTATTTGCTAGGCCTTGAATTTTGACTGTTGTGGTTTGCCAAATTGGATATTGAGTGTCTGAATCGGTATATGTTGTTGAGTTAATATTGCTAGGGTTGTCTTCTGATATATAGTCATTTGAGGGGGTAATGGAATCTATAGAGGTTTGTATTTATGTATCTCTAGATGTTTTTTTTGTTTGTGTGATATGACTGTTATATGATGAATTTTTTGGTAGAAGAGATTTTGGTATGTTACTCATTGATAGTTTCTAGGGGGGGAGGCTGTGCTAGGGATCAGGTCTGAGATTGCATTTAGTGCCTTGTGCATATTTTGATCTATCCTACTTATGGACTTATGAATCTGTTGTTGATGAGCTCAGATATTGGAGTGCTCATTTTTATTTGGTTGAGTACTAGATGTTTTGTTTCAGTTGGAGGAATCTTCTTCCTCATTCTCAGTTATCATGGTATCTGTGAGGTTGTCTTCTGGGATCTCTAGGTTGTATACTCTTTCATTTAGGTCAATGATGTTTTCTTTAATCTTTTCGATTTCTTGTTTGATTTCTTTAAGGAAGGCCATAATGTCAATTAGTATAGGGATGTTCTCCTCCACCTGATTTGATTGGCGTTGTCCAGATTTGGCTGCTGCTGTGTAGGATCCTGGCTTGATGTGATAGTGCTGTGAAGGTCTGGTTTGGTTTCTGATTGAAGTAGTGCATACCAGTCTGAACTTGTTATATAGTTTGCCAAATTTGTTTGCTTGTTCTTTATTGTATTCCCTCCATTGCATTCTTCTTTCTTTGATAGGGCAGTTGTTGAGTAGGTGATCTGGGCTATCACAAATTGTACATAGTTTAGCTTCAATTGATTGCCAGGTGCAATTGAAGTCTCCGAGTTGGAATTCTTGAGATATAGCAGCTTCTAAGTCTTCCTGGCTAATAAAGCTGATAACTGCGAATCTCTTTCTTTGATATGACATCCTTCTTGAAATATAGCAGGTCTTGGCCTTGGTTTGTTCGTAGATTCTTCTTAGGTCAAAAGTAGAGGTATTGAGTGAAAGATTGGTGAGCTTTGCTACGGTTTGACCACATACTTTCATTTGATCCACCTTTCATTGTGCGTCAAAGACTCTTACAGAGTTTGCTTTGAGTGGGACACTCTATCTGTGATTAGGGCTTGTTTGTCTTCTTTGTTTGTATAGGTGATCGTGGCTGTCTATCACATTTGTTGGGTTGACATTGTGATGTTACTTATTGTTTCATACTTGACAAAGAATTATTGTACTTCTATGAGTTTAATGTCCAGAAGAATGTCCTATACTCTGATACTGTTTTCCTGTTTTAGGACTGGGTTTGTGTATTCTATGAGATCCATGTATTTGTTATCCATATCGGGCAGTAGGATGTTGCAGATCTTGATTGCTTCTTGTTTGTTACTCAAAATAGCAATGATGTGTTCAACCTCTTTTTTCTTTTTGCTATGGATTATCATTAATCCATCTGATAAGTTTAGGGCCTTGATACGAAAAGTTATCTTTTGAGCTGTAGTTTTGCCTGACAAATCTGTTGCTGGGATACCGATCTTGGTTCTTTCTCTGCTATAGTGGGTGGTTTTGTCGAAAGGAGAGAGGGACCTAAATTTGATGGTTCAGCTGTTCAATTTTTGTTTACCCTTGTCATCAACTTGTTGCTAGCGTGAGGTTGATCCTTAAATTTCTTCTTCTATTTCCATTTTCATGTCTGAGTCATCTATGTGTGCTGCTTTTGGTGTCTCATTGGTTGTTCCTTGGAGGGCTTCTTCTACCATCTCCATGTGGGTTGATATTAGGATACTGTTGGGTAGGTTCATTGTTAAAACTTTGGTGACTGAGATGTTTTCTTCAACTTTCTCACTCCAGTTGATGGTCTGATAGTTGCTGTTAATAGATTTAATGTGATGGTCTGTATTGCCAGATTCTGGAACAGGTTTTGGATGCTGGAGTCTTCTCTACATGTTTTGTTTTGATTGTTTTCTTTGGCTTTTCCTTTATTTATAATGTTTTCCTTTACTGTTCGCGTTGTTGTTTCTTTGCATAACTTGTTTGCATTATCTCTTGTGAGGATGTTCTCATTATAGTTAGGTCTCCACTGGGATATTTTGCTGCAAAGTTCTCTTTGAGAGGACATCTCTCTGTTCACTTTTTCTTTTTCTTTAAAAATTATCATAAAAGGAAATTTTTTAGAAAAAATGGATCTGATAAGAGAAAGAGTATAGAAGTATCTTTTGAAATAAAATTTTAAGTTGATTTAAAAATAGTATTAAAACTTTATTAGTAAAAAAATAAAAAATTTCTTGTAAATATCTTTTTTGTCTATTTTATTGTAATTATTTTTACTAATATATTATATATATATTTCAATTTTTTTTTTAATTTTTTTATTATTGCTATTATATTTTATCAAGTTTTATAAAAGACTACTTATTATATATTTTTAGCAAAATAATTATATTATACAATTTTTGTTTTAATTTATAAAAAAGAATATTATTTTATATAAAAAAATATAAATACTTAATAATTTATATTTTCACTTGAAAAAATTCTTTCTGTTGATCTCCAGTTTTTCTAAAAATTTCCTTTTTTGGTAATTTTCTTAGAAAACAAAAGAAGCCAGCTATAACACAAAGAGAAACTTTTAATAAAAACTAGCAAATCAACAAGAAATAACTACATAGGACCAGTTCTTAGTACATTTAATCTTCTGGCAACAAGAAGTAGAAAAATACAAGTATATTTCAGCCATACTTTGTAAAAGAAAAATTCAAAAAAACTAATTCACAGTAAGCTCTTTGAGACCCAACCTCAACTCCCCAAGCTCTCAACCAGGCCAGTGCAGGTTAACACCTTTCTTGATACCAAGAGAAGTCCTGTAAACAATAGGCCAAACCAATAAATCAGTTCAGACTCAAGGTTCACAACATCTAGGAGGATGTTCAAGTCTCTTTTGCTAAACAGTAAAGAGTATTCAAACATCACAACAACAATATATAATAATTACTATATCACGCAAAACACAAACATGTTATTCAGGAACACAACAACTTATTTCCATGTCAAATAAGATAATCTGATCAGAACATAATTAACTCTCCAATTTCACATGTTTCACTAAACTGTTTTGGTAAACAACGCTAATCAACTGGAATTATAAGTAAACAATAAACAATAACACATGTCTGATCAAAATAAACAATACCATATATCTGATCAAACACAACACTATACAAAAGTAAACAATACATTTTTCTGCAACACATGATTCAAAATAACTATAAAAAAACATAAGTTAATGCAAATCACAAAGAAAAGGGAAGCACATATTATAGATATATTGATCCAACTATCCAATAAATATGATCAACAATGAATACTATGGGCTACACAAACTATTCACAGCATAATATCTACTGCAGATAATATTACAAACAAGATCCTGGGACCAAGCAGATACTCGATTCTAAATAGTATCATTGCCAGAATTCTAAATGTTAATCAAATCACCTTTATCAAGGCCACAATTCTCAAATAACATATTCTCTACTTATGGGCCCAGGAGCAAGGCAAAGAAGAAGACCTGTTAGCCCCTTCCTGGAGAACAAGTACTTTGATATAATAAATCAGAAAAAACAATCACAACAAGTTCCTTATATCCCTCCCAAGGAGTAACCAATGATAAATGATCTCTATGCAATTAGAGACCTTCCAGAAAAAGAAATAGATATGGAAGTTCAGCCAATGATAACAGTAGAAATTCCTACCAATATTGAAATTGAAATGGGAGAAAAGACAATAGAGGATCAGATTGAAATAGAAGAAATTATTGAAAAAATTAAAAGTGCTAACATTGCATAGCAATTCGCATATTTCACAAGAAATAAACAAAAAATATCTAGCCTAAATCCATTTCATATTAAAAAAGATGGTAAATACAAAATGGGAGTATTTACAGCTAGACTTTCAAGAGAATCAGAACACGAATGAGTGATATATCTCCAAAATGTACTGGGACTACCAAAAGACTCAAAGCCTTTCAAAAAAGAGTTCCTCAATGGCAATGCCTGGACAACCTTCTGTTGTGAAGAAAAAGAAGATGCTTTGCAGTGTCTAGAAAAAGTTAACAAAAAAGAGAATGAAAACTTTACAATAATACCTCTAGAAATAGAGAAATAGATGAATGTCTCATACTCTGTACATAAGAAAATCTTTCAGTAAAAGGAAAAAAAAAAACAAGAGATTTTTAGTAGTAACCCTTATTGATATTGATTAAAGTCATTCAAGACATAAGATCAAATCTGCTCTTCAAAGATATAAAGAGACCTCAAATATTCATATCTACAATTATTCAAGATCACAAAGAAGAATTAAAGCTCAAATAATACTACACCAGCAATACAATAATATGGAAGAAGAATGGATGATCCATACCAATCAAAAAACAATTAAAGCTATCTTTATCCAATATGAATCAAACAATAATGAGATTAATAATATTATCAAATAGTAGAACTCCCAATTCTTGAGATTATATGGAACACACAATACTACAACTAGTTTGATCTTATGAACAATTAGATATACTAAAGCAAAGACATGCTATACACCTAGAAACCCCATACACTCAAAAGGAGAGGATATACAGTAATATGTTTTGCATCAGCCCAAGACCTAACAAGAACATTGAAGCAACATATTTTTATCCATGGACACAAGCTAATATAGAGTGTCAAGGAACATTTTACCAAAGAAATAGAAGCCTTAAAAGAGCAATCCCATGAGACAGAAGTCTTCAAATCAAAAGTCTCTGAACTAGAAAGCTCTGAGTCAGAAGGCTCTGAATCTGAAGCCTCTGAATCAGAGAGTGATTCAAGCAATAATGAACCTAATCAATCTGCTGTAAGGTTAGGAAGAACAGATATTAGAAGTAATAAG